>CM076413.1:12386344-12686344 GCA_038363315.1 Mugilogobius chulae | reverse complement strand
GTTTGTATTTGAAAAGTGTAATTGTGAGCTTGCTTTACATCTAAGTTTCCTAATGGTATGCAAATACAGCAGTGTGTTTGCAGTACCTGTGCTTCATAGAGCTGAGTTTAGTCAGAGAGTGTGAGACAGTCCGGAGCAGCACAAGGTCCATGGAGGTGTTTTCAAAGTGCCTCGTCAGCCCTCGTCTCCTTGGGTAATATCAGCAGAAGCAGCAAATAAATGGCCAGTGAACCGAGTAAACAGCGGTCACATGTTGGGAGCACTTTTCAATTACCTGGTGTTAACCCCGCACGTAGAGGTCCCCCGACTGCAGACACTGCTGTGTGTCTGAACCACACCTACTGTCACCACCAAAAACACTCAACACTACACTGACTGTGACTTTAGATAGGAGGATTTTAAAAGGAAAGAGGACAAGATGGACATTGTTCATTTTATTATTTATCTACCTTTATTTAAACTTAAAACATTAAGAACAAAATCCTATTTGCAATGGATTACGATAACAACATCTAAAACCTGATTTAAAACTACAGAAAGCACACAGAAACATCAATAGCACTCATCAACACTCCACAAAGACCAAAGATCAGCCACGTTTACACTCGCCCAAGAGAACAAGAGTTAGCCCAAGCTGACTGAAAGTTCCCCATGTGAGGGGCATAACATCTAAGGCTCTTCCACACCAACACAACCTCCAGTCGTGTCATAGGTGGAGTGAAGCAGGGTCTTCAAGTCTCTTGGGCGCTCCATGTAAAGAGCATGCACACAAACACGATCCAAACCACCAGTCGCCAAACAAATGCTGAGCGAGCGAGCATGTGCGTGTTGTTGCCTAATGCTTGACAAAATGACCAAACATAAAGTTGTACGTGAGTAGTTGTCAAACTCTGATTACCTCACGGATTAAGCTCAACTTCTATTTCCTGTTATTGTCCAGTCTTCGTACAGTGGTCGCTGCAACTTTTCGTAAGCGTTGTTTTCTCTTTTTTTTACCGCATGATTTTCTCGCGCAGTGATTTGCTGGTTCTTCTGTAGCCACGGCCAATCAAACATCTGCATTTGCAGCAACTCTACAAGCAAGCTTCAAAACCCGCCTCCACGACTTCTGACCCCGATAACCCATTTACACCAAACACACGAGAGCCACCTGTCTGCAGAAGTTGCCGGTTCAGACAGGCGATCCTCGGCTTGGTGTGAAAGACCCTTAAAACCACATTTTCCTTGTTCAGTGTGGACTTGCAAAACAACTAGCGCTGTCTCTTCTGAGACCTCGTGCAATGATGATGGGAGTAAACTTTATCAAGAATTTAAATAGTCTGGGAGTTTTAATAGTACAGCTTTATAAGTGGATTACGTCATGAATTATAAATTATTAGTTGTAGTAGTGTAACCACTTTACATTTCAAACTCAGTTTAGATCAGAAAGAATGTACTTGATGTCATATAATTTAGATCATAATTTAACAGATTTTAGTTTTTTAGATAACAAAAAGGCTTTCTTTAGCACAGACAAGCCTAAATGATGACATAACATGACTTCATCGATGACAGTTAGCCGTTAGCGACTATGTGCACTCTTCTGACTGAACATTGAGCTTAATTCTACAGCGGGCGAGGGTGAGAATCGTGGGTGTGGAGCTCAGCAAGATTGCAAAGATTATATTAACTGAGAAAAAAAATGGAAATTTGTAATTGGAAAATGGGCAAAATAATCTGACCTTTTAAAATATCTGCAGGTGCTCTTTGAGCCCAGCACAAGTAGTTTGTTTTTGCATTACACTTCATAACATTACATAATACTTTCTGGACTGCAGAAGATTTGTCGCTAAAGCATCAGAGAAATGTATCTTGTTGATAGACGGATGTCTTATAAATAGACAGCCTCTGAGGTACTTTTCTTAGAGATTAGAATCAAGATTGGAATACAAAATGTCAGAATCTTACTGAATTTGACTAAATATGAAGCTGCTTGAGGAAACCCTGAACAGCTAAACTAAGTAGTTTTGAGCACTTGTTTCCTGTCTTTTTTTTTTAAGTAATTCTCTGTTGGAATCAGACACTTTGTTTTCTATATTAGGTGATGATATACACTTTATACTGGTTTTGATAAACTGTAGATCGAGATTATTTAAAGCATTTTCATATTCAATTTTGTCCTTTTTGGTCATTTGAAAGCCTGGTATTGTCTAGACACAGACTGACTTAATTAATTCCAAAACACGGTTACAAAATGATCATTAATGTCATGAAATCAGAGGATTGGCCTAAATAGTCTGGAAAGTGCTTCTTCCTGTGCTCTCTCAAACTGACTCATGAGGCGAGCTGCAGGTCGGTCCAGTGTTGAGGGGAGGTCATAAAGGCTGGTGATTCAGCAGCTCTGACTAAAAATATCCCCCTCTCATCTAATCTTTTGTCATTTTTCCCATTGAACAGACAGATGACAGCACCTCATCAGAGTGACTTATGGAATCTATTTCTCTTTGGCTCTGTGAATCCAATTAATCTGTCGCTTTGAGAAATAGTCCCGGTTCTTTACATTTTTTTGTCTGTCTTGTTTTGGGGGATTTGCTGACACTTGGAAATGCATTGCTTATTTCAGACAGTGTTTGGTGAATACACAATTATAATACAAAGAAGGTGAGCGCGGATCTGTTTTTAATATACGCAATATTAAGACTTCTCAGCTCCACGAAGGCGTCAAAAGTCAGGATTTTAATACTTGCACAGCCAAACAAAGGACTTTTTTTGTTAAAGTTCAGAATAAATCAGTGTTGAGATTGTGTTTGTAGCCTGATTATTGATCATTTCTATCACAGTCACGTACAAGTGGTGAGCCAAAACACAAAGACAGACTCTGTCATGAGAATTGTGAAATATTTTATAATGACAGTGTAAGGCTAGAGCTGGGCGGTATACTGTTTCATACTGGACACCGGTGTTTTTTTTTATGATATGACTTTGTCATACACCGGTGTGTGCGTATGTCCGGAACGCGCTGGTCCTGTTGCGTGCGGCTTTGCTCCGCCCCGACTGCGGATGAATGAAGGCCGTTCCACATCCTCCGTGTGCGTAGAGCGGGGCCGCGGAGCTCCACCTCAGGCTCCGTCGCCGTTTAACCAAAGTGCGGATCAAGGCTGTTTTCTTCTCCGTCCGAGTCCGGTGGAGTGGGGCTCCGCGGATCGGAGCGCACCAGACAGAAAGAGGGAAGTGACTATGTCCGGTATTACAAGGTGGCGCATGCTCTTCTTGAGCTCCTCGGGCTACGCAGCCCTGCGGAGCGGACTGGAGTGGAGACAGTGCGAGGGGTCTGCGGCGGCTTTCGGAGGTGGACTGGGGCGGAGCGGACTGCATGTGGTGGGATCAGCGCGTAACGCACAAGCGTGCTGTATTTTGAGTGCAAGTCATGCATTCTCATTTCTTCACCTTCATTAGTGTCACTGTCTGTCACCTTTTTGGAGAAGCAGCATTTTGTGGGCCTATTTAAACCTGGGTTATACTAGTCTGCTCATTCTAAGACAATTTACTGCAGTAGCCTAATTATTCTCTAAATTATTAGGAAACGGGTCAACATCTAGTCATGTACAAGGATAAAAAAATACGTCAAATACCGTGACACCGTTATAATTTTGAAAAATACCGTGATATACATTTTTGGTCATACCGCCCAGCTCTAGTAGGCCTAGTTTACAAGACAACGTTTCCCAGAAAATCGTCACAGTCGTAACGTTTTGTGCTCACAGTTTATATTGTGTCGTGGCGAGCTAATCTTCTTTACATGGAAACACAGATAATGCTGTAGTTCCTATGCCACGCCAGGAGGTGGCAGTGTTGTGCAAGGACTCCAGATGACCTTACCGTGAACCCACGCTGCCGATGATAACACGAGCATTGACAGGTTTACAAGTTTTCATATCAATATAATGGCGAAAGGAAGCAACAAGGAGACCAGCCCGAGGAAAAGGGGAGATCGCTCAAAACAAGCACGGAGAACCAAGAATTTGTGCGCAAGGACCAGTGAGCGGAGAAGAAGTAAATGCCGTGAGCTGGACACAAACAGGGAAAGAACCGCTCTCTTTACCCGGCGCAGACACAGCTGTCCTCCACGTTCACGGTGGAATAATACTTGTTGTGGGGGTTCAAACTTATTTTTTCAGAACACACGAATTTCAATGGACTGATTGAATCAGCACCCGGAGGCTTTGGAAGATTTGTTTTGTGTCTCCTCCTCCACCATACACAGGTAAGAAAGCTGGACACTGTTGGCTTTACTTTGTGAGACTTTGTAAGAAAGAAAGGTGCTTTGGTTTAAAGAGACGTTTTTGGTGAATGTGCAGTCTTCTTCTACGGTCTTAAAGTAGCGAGTACCGTCTTCATTGAGGCTGTTTTTTCCTGTTTACACTGAACCTCCACGGCGAAACCTCTTAAATTGTATCCATGGAACGCCGATTTAATGAACACGTTGCTCGTTGTCGTGTATAAGAGAAGCCAATCTGACATAGAAACGTCACAGATTCGTTGTCGTATAAATTGCCCCTAAATTGCATCACAGTTCACAACTGGCCTCAAAATGTTTAATACAGTATATATTAATAAGTATGCTTTATATGAAAAATCATAGCATGGCTTTTTAAGGACTACAACTTCAAACTGTGTAACTCAGGAGTGTTTGATCTTTTTGTGTGCATTTCAAAGTCAAATCCAGTTTCACAGGATCATTTTCTACATGTGTACTTATATCTTGAGTGATTTCTATCTTGCGAGATCCTATGACACAATGTCTTATCCCATCCTTATCAAACATTATTTGTACTGTTAGTGTATTAAACATGTTCTTGAGTACCTTGACTTGTGATGTTTTAGAAGCACACTTTACTTTCTATCTGTGAGGCGTTACCAAATCTGGATTTGTGTTCTTAATCCATCTACTGGCAGCCAAAGGAGTAACCATAGGTAAACAAAAAAAGCCGCCAATGTAATGCAGATGTAATGAAGTGTTTCGTGAGGCTCAGAGGGGAGAGACAAAACTAAACAGATCCTGGTAGATTTAATGAAGGGAAGAAATGCAGAAAAAAAAATATAAAAAATCAAAGAGTAATTGTTGCATAACATGTGTCTTTTTAGTTCTACAATTAAGGGGCTCAGAGATCATATCTTAAAGGTCCCAGGTCACCGAAAGGCGGACTCCAGTCTGGACCGCATAGCTCTCAGGCCAAACACTCAAAGAAAGGCTGGAGAATGTACAGTGGTCCCTGGTTTACTTTTCAAACTGCGTTGTATGACACATATTTCTGTGAGACCAGGCTGAGCAGCATCATTAGCCAGCGCTGTTGTCAGCTAATTCCAAGAGTTTATCACAAAATCACATTATGCTGCGAAATCAACATTTGTGAATGAAAATCGTCTTTGCGGCTAATACTTGTTACTTTCAGGTGAATTAAAAAACACTCTATCAAGAGTCAGATGTCCATAATCATCAGTTCATTCCTGATCCAAACAGCGGCTCTTTCTGCAGAAGAGCGGAAAGTGACACTGACCGATAATCTTTCTGCTGTTTCTTGTCAAACTGAACTGTGCTCAGCCATAACAACTTATTGTACGTAACAGCTTATACCTGAACAATGTGTCTGTTTTTAAGACATCGGACAGAAATGACAATCATTAACAACAAACTCAAGAATAGAAAAAAAAAGCATCTCGCTCAAAGATACACAAACATGCATACCTCAGAACTAGGACTGGACTACCAACCTTTGACAACTTCAGACCAATACAACTCAAGAAAACATCTTATTTTAATCGCCCATAATGTGGAGAAGTGTGTTTGTCACTTTGTTTATTCCAAGCATTATCGGGCACATTAAACACTATTAGTTTGCGGATGGATGATTAACCTTGATTTAATGAAAGCAGCTAAAACTAGATGAATGTGTTTGGCACTCATTATTATCATTACTGGTTACCGTGGAAACACACTCAAAGATTCACAAAGGCGTAAAGTGAGCTTTAAACAATATTCGACTGGTGACATGGAAGAAATTTTAAAGTAATTACTCGATATAGAAACGTAAAAAGGATCCAGTCGTTTGTTGGTGAACTGATCTAGCCAAAAAGTGCAGCAAATCTTATGTTTTTGACATCATTTCACTTCATGAATGCATATATACGTTTTAGTGCTTCTGACATCAGGTAAAAGAGCCTTTTTTTAAGTACCTGGGATCCTTCCGCCAAAACAATTCAACAAAAGAGTCGAGCAGAGAGCAACTACAGCTGAACTTTGCAGTATCAGAATATGTTGTGGAAAATCTCATTTCAGTATTTAGCATTTTAAAATCTAGATTGTTTTAGCATGAGGTCAAATGAAGATATGTCCAGAAAGTAGGGATGTTTATGGTTAACCGATTAACCGGTTAACCGTGACTAATGCCTTGTTCGAGTGAGAAGTCTTTCACCGGTTAACTGACAAATATTCAATTGCTCCAGCAGATGGCGCTAACTGCCCCTGAACAGTTCTGCCATTTGTCAAAGAAGGAAAAAAGATCGCTAAAACTACAAAACACTGTTTATCTCAGAAGGACTGAGCAAACGTGCATAACACTGCAGTGTTTATGAACTAATATCAACCATGCATGGATTAATTAACTTGGATTTTATGTTGGTGAAGAAAACAGACTGGGTTAACTTGCTTGGCAAACTATCGATGTTTTACCCTGTTCAAGGCAAGCTAAGGTAAGCAGCTAAAGTTAGCAGCAACTTTAAAACGTGACTCCTTATTTGAGAGTAGTTTATATAATACATGGTGCAACAGTGCATTAAAACCGTGTTTATAGAGGCTTCTATTCAGCCGTGTTGTGCCAGTTTAAAGGCCTGTCGCTGTCTCTCTGCTCTGCGTTCACTCTCGTAGCGCTGCTGTGTCTAAATATAACACGTCCAGTGAAAATAACAGCAATAAAAAAGTACCGCGTTAACGTGTTCGGTTAACCGATTATTGACCGCTCCAACTAACGGTTAAAGAAATTTTTGAAAACGTGCATCTCTACCAGAAAGTCATAAACGAGTGCACTCAAAATGCATCTGGATAAGTTAGTGAGCATGGTCGGTCACTAGAATAGCCTATAAGACCACAATTTATTGCGACAATTGGGAAAAAAACAAAGCCGACAGCGTGAGGAGACAACACAACAAAATGAAAGATGAGAAAAGAGACGCTTAAACGTACTTGATGAGCTGGAATTATGAATTGAACCTTTGAAACTAAAAGCAGTTAGCCATAAAGACGCTAACATTAGCTGCTTACCTTAGCTTGGGCTCTAAAAGTTGAACTATCCCCAGTTAATGTGGGGTCCAAGTTAAATAAAGCTTGTGCTGTGATTAGTACTCCATAAATATGCGCATGTCAGACGGGTTTGACCAATATTTAATGTAAAATTTCCGATTGTTTTTATTCACTCAAGCAGCAGATTCACATGACCCGCGGTCAGCTCAGAGTAGTGTGCTTTGTGTCCGAAAGACTAGGCAGGACTGTGTAGTGACTGAGTGGTCAGAGATAGAGTCCGGTTCAAGTTCTTGGTAGGGCTGAGCGATATTGACAAAAATGAATATCTCAATAATTTTTTGGCTAATCTCGATCATGATATTTGGACGATATTTTGTCTGTTCAACATAAATGTGGGTAAAATCTGTGTTCAAATAGTTAAACAAAAAAAACGACAACCTTAAATATTTCTAATAAGATTAAAATTGATTGAATGACGTAGTGTTTGTGATTTGAGCAGGTTTGACCCTTAAATAAAGCAGAAAACGTAAATTTAGTGAATAACTAAAGAACACAAGATTTTTTTTCAAAAGCTTAAAGAGACATTTTATACTTATTCTGTTGCAATTAGGTTCAAACCAATCAAAATCGACTCACAATTTTTTTTTTTAAATACTACTAATTGTGGACACACATGGTCCCTTGCTTTCTCATTTTTCTAATGTGTTTAATTATCAAACAAATATTTGTCAAACTTAACCACAAAAGTGCAGAAAGCTCCCATTATAAACAAAATTTTCTGTTTTAATGCGCAAAATTTTGATACAGTACATATTTACACTAAAGTACGTCATTACTTTTTCCTTTTGATTGTAAATTTGCATTTTTAGCATGTTTTTAGCAAACTCGATATTCAACTTTTGCATATCTTCAAAACAACATTCACGATATTATCTAAAATTCGGTATATTGCCCAGCTCTAGTTCTTGGTTGTCTCATATAAGACCATATAATGGGAACGAGAGAGTTCCCTATTAATAACATTGCACTGCATCTAAAAGTCAAAAGGAAGAAAATGTGTGTCAGATTACAAGGCTATAAAGGTATTTTTTGCGCGCGCACCCCACCTGTAGAAAGAACCGCCGCTCATAGACACAAATAGTAGAAACAAGTCGAAAAATCTCAGTTGTCAGCTAACTATAAGAGTTTATCTGTGGAAAACAATAGTTATGCTGCTAAGTCAACATTTGTGAAGAAAAAATCAACCCTACGAACCTTAAAAGTTACATTCAGATGAAAAAACTGCAAAAAAACCACTGTCTGAAGCTTCAGGAGACAGACGTCTGTCAGACTGGTTCAGACCTGATCCAAACAGCTGCTCTCGTCCCGTTTCCAGGTTTCATTCAAAGAAGCTTCCCCATGTAAACAGACGGAGAGCGGGCCTTTCTGCATAACGCTTTCATGATAAAAAGGGAAAAAAAGCAAACAGGCAAATGACTCCCCTATGCTTAGACTGCCCTTCCTTATCAGCAAAAAAGAACTACACAACATAGCAAACATAAAGTAAATAAATAAAATGCCGTACTTGTCGAATGGTCCGGGCCACCAGACTCTCCAGCACAGGCCCTCTGTCCTCGTGAAGCAGGTGAACCTCGTCTAAAATCAGCAAACGCACGATCTGAGACAGAGCCACATCTCCGACGCTTTTCCTGGTCACCACGTCCCACTTCTCTGGAGTGGTCACCAGCATCTGAAAACAACACAAACCCGTCAGTGTGTAAAACCACGATAAGATTATGGCCAATGACATGTCAGGAACACCGTCACTTCATTATGGACATACAGAAGTAAGAGCAAGTGAACAAAGAGAGTTGATCATTCATGAGACATCACAAATAGGGCAGGATGTTTAGACAATGTTAAGTCAATTATGGCTGTAAAGACTTATCGACTAGTCAGAATTTTAAAAAGTAATGATAATTGTGTCATGCTGCAAACATTTAAAATGGCACTTTTAATAGAACAGATCGCTTGAAATGTCATAACATGAATACATCATTACCACAAAGGCTTTAACTCCAAAATGACAGGAAGTAGATATTAACTAGTCCTAGCTCTTACAAATCCTTCTGCACATGGTTAATATCCACATTCAACTCTGACTGTGAAAAGTCATGAAAGGAGCTGATTTGTTTTGGGAAGAGAGAGACGAAGAGTTGCTGATTAGCTAAAACCTGCAATAGTAACCGATCAGAAGCTGCACTGGGCAGGTGTAGTGACTTTCCTGACAACATCGATTGGTTGAGCAACGCAAGTCTCATTCACTCTCTATCCAAAACAGTTCTGGAGTTACAGATCGACTCTCGTGTTTGGAGTTACAGATCGACTCTCGTGTTTGGAGTTACAGATCGGCTCTCGTGTTTGGAGTTACAGATCGACTCTCGTGTTTGGAGTTACAGATCGACTCATTGGGTAGAAATGCAGTGGACGAAGGTTTGGGCTTCCTCACCTCACCACAGAACCAGCTTCAACTCGCAAAATCTTGCACTGAATCAATTCATCAACCAAAATCATATGACACCACTTCATGTAGATTTACGTTGACTTAGGATGTAAACCTGTCATAGATGCAGACATTTTGTCCTCACTGGCCACAATAAAAAGACACTCAATTTCATGGCACTGTGTTAAACACAGTCAATGCCCAGAGGTCACACATTTGTGAAATGCTTTGGAGACGGCTTATAGATGAACATTCAGTGCAGGACAAAGCTCAGGGCATGTGTTTAATCCAGTAAAAGACCATTTAACACTTATTCATTACTGAATTTGTTGTGATTATTTGATTCTCTTTTTGCAACCCTATTGAATATTTTGTTGTTCCAGAGAAATATTTCTATTGCTTCAATAACACGATCTTTACAAGTAGCTTATTATTGCCAAAGTAAACCAATCCATAAATTAAACACTGAACAACAATATGACACATCACCACACAGATCAGATCACAATGACATTTTAAATCATCCTAATGTCCAGTTATCGAGCCTTATTGTTTAACCTCAGAAGTGTCCTCAGTTTACACACACACGCGCGATCATTAGCCCGCTCCCCAGTGTAAGTCAGCGCTGTTAGCCTGTGTTTCTGCGTCGTTATGATTTAGCTGTGTGGTTGTAATGAGGAGGTCCACGGGCGATTGGGCCTCAATGAGCTGTGCGTCTGACACACTGCTCAAACGGGACAACTTTTACTGCCTGTGTCATTGAGTTAAGTGAGCAGCAAATTGTGCACGATTATTCCCAGCAGTGGTGTCAATACCAACATCAATATCCTTGTTAACATTGCAGCGAGATGAATGAAAGCTGGTTCTGACTTAAACACAGTATATTTTGTAGTTTGTAGTTGTATTTGTTGTTACCTGGCAACCGCAGTGTAAATCTGGGTCAAATTCACGTAAATGACACAGATGTTAGGATTTGACAAATGACAATATTTTGTAACACTTCAGTTGTGTTGAATGATTAAAATACTTTTTTTTTAGAGCTCCAGTTAATTCTTGTAATTTTCTACTTTTATTTGCCAAGTTGTTCATTATTTGCAGCTGTAAAACTAAGATCAATAATACCACAAAGATCATACCACCAAAACAAGGCAGAGATTTGTTTTTTTTTTTTTTTTATGTATTCAATGTATTTACCACTTTTTAGACTCTCAAAGATGGTTTGTATTTCTTTATTTATTCTCAAATTCAAATATTATATGCTTAGGCTAATGCAGGTAGTGAATAAAGGTTCTGTAAATGCAGAGTGAACGTGTAAATCTGCTCAGAACAAAGGAACTATCTAGCAGAAATGTGAATATGCATAACACAAGGTGGCCAAGTGTCAGAGTGGACAGCACAATTGCCTCACAGAGACTACGTTGTGTGGAGTTTGCATGTTCACCTCGTGTCTGGGTGGTTTACTGCGGGCTCTTCGGTTTCTCCACTAACCGATAGTGTTTCTCAATCTGTGGCACTTGAATTCTTCTGTGGAACTTGGACTTCTCTTCAATTCAAGTGTTTACTTAATCTAAGGTACCTAACTTCTTCAGTTGCAAATTAGCCAAATGTCTATTCCACTGAAAACAAGACCTCTGTGTACCGTCTGAACTGAATGAAGTATTTTAACTGTCCTCACAGCCAAAACCAGCACTTTGATTGACTGTGCTTGGGTGGTCCTCACCAGTTTCACTTTGCTGTCTGTAAAAAGATGTGCTCTTAAACTACTGCTGTACCACGTTCACGTACAGAATAGACCAAAAGTTTGAACACACTTTCTCATCCAAAGAGTCTTCTTTATTTTCATGACTATGAACATTGTAGATTTACACTGAAGATATTAACACATGAATGACCAGGAAAAAGTGTGATGGTGTGTTGCACCAGATGAGCTGGCCTCCACACAGTCACCAGACCTGAACCCAATCCAGATGGTTTTGGGGTGAGCTGGACCGCAGTGTGAAGGAATTCCCAGAGATGATTGAAGGAGCATCTCTGGAACTCCTTCAAGACTGTTGGAGGAGCATTTCAGGCGACGACCTCTGGAAGCTCATCAAGAGAATGTCAAGAGTGTTCAAAGCAGTAATCAAAGCAAAAGAACCCAGAATAAGACAGATTTTCAGTTACTATACTTCCACATGTGTTAATTCATAGTTTTGATGTCTTCAGTGTGAATCTACAATGTTCATAGTCATAAAAATAAAAATAATAATAATAAAAAGTCTTTGAATGAGAAGGTGTGTCCAAACTTTTGTTCTGTACTGTACTTAAGAATTGAGAAGTACAGAGACAGTTAAAAAGGACACTGCCTGGGAGAGGTGAAGTGAGGAGGTTATGCTGTTCTGTTAAGTTATAGCATTTACTAAATACAGCAAAGCCACACTTTCAACTTGGCCTGCCATTGTGCCAAAACAAAGCCTCTCGCGAGCCGCTGAAATGCTATGTTTTTGAGACGACTTCTAGCAGCAGCAAATGGATACGTCAAAGCAATTTTATTTCTGACCAGAAACCCAATAAGAAATGCTCCTGTCCAAACATTAGACACACGTGTGCAATATTCACGCTTTAAGGTGGAAAAGATGTCTGACGTCGTGGAGTGCTCACTAAATACACGTTGAGAAACATTTTTAATCCTGGCAGAACGTGTTTTTCCTCAGTTCAGCTCAAGAGAAGTGGAGAGTGGCTGCAATTAATATATTGTTCCTTGCCTCCCTGTAGATAACCAAATTATCTGTTTCCTTCTGTCTAAACCACATCACCACTCATCTGACTAAATAAGCCCTTTTTATGTACTTCTTCCTCTTGTATCCATCTTCATTACTAAAGAACAGAAACAACCTTTAGTAAAACAGTCATAATTTTCGCCATCAGTCTGATCAAGGGCCGGCAGACGGCTTTTAACACTTTTAATTCTCGTCCAATTTGAGTCTCTCTCAGAGCGAGGAAAACACAACAACAATGCATAATTAATGTAGTGTAAACTGTTTGGCGAACTGTCCGTGAGTGCAGGAAAATCTTAATAAATTGTTTGTGTGAATGCTCTCCGGTTTGCATTCGAATCAATCTGCGGCTGGTCCTCAGAGACTGCAGTGTTCAGAGGAAGAGACGCTGCTAATTGAAGCTCTTGGTTAATCTAAATGGAGGTATTCTGGCAAGCGCGAGTCTCTTAATTGACTCGCAAATGTGCCGAGCGGAGAGAGCCAGAGCAGAGCGCCAGGGTTTTTCTAAAGCAATATTAAGAGCACTATTCATCAATTGATCGCAAAAGGCACACGATCAATCAACGGAATTCAGCGCTGAGTGGAAGAGCAAAACAATGAGATTTCATGTTAGAAAAGACACAATGTTAAAAGTCTGTGTGTGCCATTGTGATTTTTGGATATACAGTACAATGAACTATACTGCTTAAGATTGCTTTAGACCAGTGGTTCTCAACATGGGGTCAGGACCTTGATATGAGTTGCTAAAGGATTTTTAGGAGCACCTGATATCCTAAGCAAAGTTTGACACATTTCAAATGCAGTGTTTTTGCTATCCTCTATGTCTTTCAAATAATATCAAACAAAACACTAAATCCTACATTATTACTTTGTGTGAAGCCTACATTTTGCGCTTAGAGGTCGCGAAGACCTGTGGTTATTATTTTGGGAATCCACTCCTGACAGAAAAAGGTTAAGATCCACTGGCCAGCTGATGACGCCTCCCTGGAGAGGTGCTCCAAGCATGTCCCACTGGGAACTCGAGGAAGACCCAGGACCCACTCTCAACTGACCTGGGAATGTATCTGGATTTCTCCGGATGAGCTAGAGAAAGTAACCTGGCCAGTCGGATAGATTCTTGCAATATTTGCAAACTCACAACCTCGGGAAATAATCTCTGCCCACACCAGCGCGATTGGTTTCCTGTCCAAACCACTGGTTTAACCCCTGCCCCACACGGAGTGAGAGTTCAGTGTGAGTTCTACAAGACTTTCAAAGTGCTTAAAACCAATGCAGGGTTTCCGCTACATGTAATTGATTGTGGCGCACCGCCACGGCTAAATAAAAGCCGCCACACTTTCAGCATGACTTTTTTTTTTTTTTTGGGCAGTCTGCGCGCGCGGCCCGGGACTTGCTGCTTGTGGGTACGGGCGGGGGTGCTGTGGGTCGGAAAGAAGTGAGCACTCGCACCCTTCGGTGCTGTGACAGCCCCCGGCCCGCGGCACCTCTGCCCATACGCGTACTGGTTAATCGAGAGAGTCGGGACGTTTCCCGGTGTGCCGCATGATTTTTGGGCCGGTGTCCTCCGTGGTTGAAGAGAGAAGGAAAAAGAAAGAGAGAGAGAGAGAGAGAGAGAGAGAGAGAGAGAGAGAGAGAGAGAGAGAGGCCCGGCTCATACTGCTGGAGCAGGCAAATGTGCGCACAGTGATGGGAGGGGAGAGCAAGCTGCTGCCTCAAGTTTATGATGTGATTCACAGCACAGCGCATAAACAAAGACTCTTGACACATTTTGGAGACCAAAAACACACTCCACATCTCATAAGCTCTCAGCCAAACTTTGTTTCAAGTAAATCCGTTGGATATTCTCAGAGTTACGAGCAAAAACGGCAGATGAACAAACACTTCAGTCGATCTATACGCGCGAATCACCGCGGCGGAGCGGAGCGCATTGCCACAGAGAACTTGACAAAAGATTCAGACACAAGTTTGTCTTTGTGGGTCAGAACGCGCGTTATGTGTTTGTGTGAGCGCATGGGTGTGTCTGTGTGTGTCCAAGCGCGTGCTTCATGTGTGTATGAGCGTGCACTGCAGTGGAGCAGAGCAGAGGTCAGGAGGAGGAAAGCTCCAGACTATGACCATGTCGTGACTAAAATTAAGAAGTTTTCTACCTGAAGAGAATGTATGAGAGGTGGAGTAGGTCAAAAGATAAAATAATAACAAAAAAAATTGAGAGGTGTCCTGGGCGGGACTCGAACGTGGGTGCAGAAAAGGCAAAAGATCGAGCGTGCAATTCTTAACCATTCAACTACCTGCTAAGTCACGTACATTGACGGACAAATGGGCCAATTTAAAATACCCCCCCCCCCCCTCCCCGCCGTCTGCCGCCACACTCTCAAAAAATCCTAGGGGAAACCCTGCAATGTGCCCTTGTAAAAAAACCTCAGAGCAGTGTGAGCTACCTCCGTGAGTCGCGCGTGTGTGAGGAAATAATCTGTAGAGAATCTATCTTTCCTGGAGGTCGCAGAGGTCTGATACGACTATCAAGTCATAATACGAGCATTCTCACGGAAATCAACGTGACTCCACCTGGCTTTGGGCAATTATGGACCACAGCGAACTGGAACTGGTGTAAGAAGACACTTCGTAAGAAACTCAAATGTGTCCAGAACCAAACTCGCCTCACAGTCAGTGTACAAGAGAGATTACCACCAAATACATGGCAGCAGTCTGAGTTGAGAGGGTTTGTGAACAATGACGTCAGCAAGAGGCGCTAAACAAAGACGTTGACGCAGATATACGTTTCTGCCGCTGTTGTTATTGAGTTTTATCAGAAAATACAAGAGATAAACGATTTCCTTTTTGAAAGAAAAGCAGCAATGTATGTTGTTCTATCCCACAACCACATTAGATCCACCATTATGATTTATTGCTGTGCTTGGTTAAGCACAAACTAAGGCAGGCACTACAGTTGACAAGTCACCCAAACAGCTCGAAGTATTTCATTAATTGTCCCACCTCCAGATGGTTAATAAGAACTCAAATCAGAGGTCAACACATATCTATCTGGCATCTGAAAGAAGTGTTTGTGGAAAGGAAATAATGCTGCCGTTGTGGCTCAACTTTGGATAAGTTGCAATTATTCAATAACGTTGCTTCAGCCCTAAAACGACGAGGGATTACAGTACACCGAACAAAATAGAAAAACATGACATACTTTCATTCATTAGACTTTAAAAGATCCCTCAAACACTGACAGAAAACACAAACACAGGTATATATACGAGACGAGGAAACCCGTTTGCTCACAGATCCATCTTCTCCCACATCGTCACTTATTCTAATTCTACCCTTTTATTCTTCTACCCTGCATTCACGTGGTGCTGGCAGCTGCTGTACATTGGTGATTTATTGCCGTTGTTTAATACGAGACAGAGGAACATTTGAAACATTTTGTCAGTGTTGTCGCGCATTAGGTCTCGCGGTGTCGCCGGATGTATTTTTGCTCAGAGTTAATTCTGCGTCGGAGACATTTTCAGGCTCGTGTAGACACCGCTGACATTTCCTCCGGCGATTACCTCAAACCCGGTTACAACATGATTAGTGAGATCTTTTACGCTGCGTTTTTATACAGGTTTGGTATTTATCAAAGGAAGGCCAATATATCACCGCCGCTTGGACGGGAAGAGAGACATTTCTATGATCATTTACTCTATATACTGTATGTTACACTGCATTAGACTAAATCGCACTAAAGAAGACATATTGTATCTTTGATTTTAAGGGTTTTTTTTGTCTTGAGAAGCTGATTTTCAGATTGTAAACAGAATTAATGTTTTAAATTGGACAACTTTCTCTCATAAATCCTTCACACGTCGTTATTATCAATATGTATTCATTTTTGGTTGCAATTTCGGCTTAAAACCTTCTTTTCTCCACTTTTTAAGTGAAACTGGAGGAGACCACCCAGGCTCAGCCAATCAGAGGCTTATTGCGTTCTGCATTTTGATTGGCTGCAATTATTATTCAATTCAGACAGTACACAGTGGTGTCATTTTTTCACAAAGTGCAGCATTTATTAAAGACTTTTTAGTGAAAAAGAATTACTAATTTAGAACTAAAAAGTTAGTTACCCCAACTTGAATGTATTTTTTCAAGTAGCGACTGTTTTTCATGATTTAAAAAACAAACTGCTGACCAATAAAACGTGTCAAATACTTTTGGACCATATATATGGACAGTTTTGATAATACTCCCAACTCAAATACAGACTTTTGGGCAGATTCGGTGTTGCTATGTCTTTGTACATGACTTAATTCACACTTTAGTCAATCTGTCCTCTCCTCTGCTCTGTCTTCTCATTTTGAATGAGTTTGGTCTAATGTCCTTGTGGTAATTATAACTTGCAACTTATTTGCAATTCATGAAGAGTGAATGAAGAACAAAAGTTGAAAATTACTTGAAGTAATCTGAGTTCTAATACAAAACACAGGTTGAACTACTCATTTCACAAAGACGTTGTTAATATCAATATATTTAAGGTTTTACAAAACATTTTTCAAATTTCATTCCAGTTTGGCCAGTTTTTAGCATTGAAAATGTACTTCCTGTTCATAAATGATGACATCACACTAGGGAGTTGCCTGGCAAACAAGTAATAAATTGGGCCAAATCTCTTCAAATATAAATATAACTTTTTTTTTTTTTTTTACTTGAGCCATAAAAATACACTTGAACTCACTTTTTTGTTAAATGTGTGTTTACAGGGCCAAATCAGTTTCTTGTGAGAAAATGTAAAATGTCTTTGTCTCCCTAGTGTGATGTCATCAGTTTAGAACTCTGCTCTACTTCCTGGTATTTAAAACAGATTTTCACATTTTTCTCTACAAACTTGTTCTTGATTAACATAAAACTATCATTTATAATTACAACTGGTTTAATCTAGCTAACTAAATAAAAATTTGAAAAACGTTTAAACCTGTCATACGCACTTTAACAATAACTACACCTTGATCAGCCTATGTAAATCCTTAATACAACCTAATAAGATTTCATTCAAAATGAACAAAAGATTAATTAACAAATGAAAAAGTTTAATAAGGATAGTTAGTAATTACTTAATATGAACCTGACCCCACAACTTTCAATTATAAACTAAACTCTTCAAGTAGCTACTTAGGCCTTAATAGACTTTTTCATCAATTAATTCATCATTTATTAATAACAGATTAAGACTTAAATCATACTTTATTCATGCCTTACTATAGTAAATAAAGGTGTACTTTTTAAGTGCTACCAAAATCCCTCCACGTCCTCAAAAAGCAGCAAAATACAAAGACAATGTGAGAGATTCAACAATTGCTTAACAACAGAGAAGTTGGTGTCATTTCTGTGAATTTTGTTTTTGTTGTTTTTTTTTATGTAATTAGTAGGTAACAGTAGTGAAATAGTGATATGTCATGTTTCCTGGACAATTCTTCTGTTCAAAAATGTCCATTACGTTCCTATATTAGCATTTGTTCATCATAAAAGTCCATTAAACCCACATAAATCCCACTGTGTCCTTTTATATGATGGAAAGTGTTTTGACGACATGTGAAGAAGACACTCGTGACTGGAGCCTTACACAACCTCGTCGTGTCCTTAACATTTTCCCACATCATTTCCGAGTGGCGTTACCTGAGCTGACTGTGCCATGATGAGCTTCCTGCAGCTAAATCACAGCCACTCACACCTGAAGAGATAATGACTCCTCTCTCTCTCTCTCTCTCTACCTTCATCCTTCTCTCTTTCTCTCTACTGTATCTTTGTCCAGTCCTAGCTTTCTCTAGTACCTCTTTATTTTCTCCCTCTCTCTCTCCCTCTCTTCTTTTCTCTCTCTCTCTCTCCCCTCTCTTTCTCTCCCTCTGTCTTCTCTTTTCCTTCTCTCTCTCACCCCTCTCTCTCTCTCCTCATTTCTCTTCTCCTTCTCTCCCTCATCTCTCCCCCTCTCCTTTCTCTCTCTCTCTTCTCTCTCTCTCCCCCTTGCTATCTTTCCTCTCTCCCTCCTTTCTCCCCCTCTTCTCCCCCTCTCTCTCTCTCTCCTCTCCTTCTCTCTCTTCTCTCTTTTCTCCATCTCTCTCTGATCTCTCTCTCTCTCCATCTTTCTCCTCTCTTCTTTTCTCCCTCTCTCTCTCCTTTTCTCCCTCTCTCTCTCTGTCTCTCTCCTCTCTCCCTCTCTTTTTTTCTCCCTCTCTCTCTCTCTCTCTCCTCTCCCTCTCTGTCTCCTCTCTTCTTTTCTCCCTCTCTCTCTCCTCTCCCTCTCTCTCCTCTCTTCTTTCTCCCTCTCTCCTCTCTCTCCTCCCTCCCTCTCTCTCTCCTCTCCCTCTCTTCTTTTCTCCCTCTTTCGTCCCTCCCTCCCTCCCTCCCTCTCTCTCCTCTCTTCTTTTTTCCCTCTCCCTCTCTCTCTCCTCTCTTCTTTTCTACATCTCTCTCTGATCTCTCTCCCTCTTTCTCCTCTCTTTATTTCTCTCTCTCCCTCTCTCTCTCCTCTCTTCTTTTCTACATCTCTCTCTGATCTCTCTCCCTCTTTCTCCTCTCTTCTTTTCTCTCTCTCTCTGTCTCTCTCCTCTCTCTTCTTTTCTCCTCTCTCTCCTCTCCTTCTCTATCTCCTTCTCTCTCTCTCCCTCTCTCTCTCTCCTCTCCTTCTCTCTATTCTCCTTCTCTCCCTCTCCTCTCTTCTTTCCTCTCTCTCTGTCTCTCTCCATCTCTCCCTCTCTCTTCTTCTCTCTCTCTCTCTCCTCTCCTTCTCTCTCTCCCTCTCTCTTCTTTTCTCCCTCTCTCTCCTCTCCTTCTCTATCTTCTCTCTCTCTCTCCCTCTCTCTCTTCTTTCCTCTCTCTCTCTCTCCTCCTGCACGCTGTGACTAATTACTCGAGCTGCAAACGCCGGTTGGAAACTGTGAGAACTTTTTGCGGTAAGTGCTGATTCACCGCCGGCTGACATTCAAATAATACTTTATAATGAGGACTTTTAAGTTGCCTTTAGTGCTTTTAAGGGCCTCAACTCTGTCCATTACCACGGCTTTGTTCCTCAGCACACAACAGCTTTGGACGGATGAGACTGGACTGCCACCGTCGTCATACTGGACCAGAAATGGACAAAAAGAAATATGGTCGCCATTTGAAGACTCTATAGTAGTAGTAGAATACAGTCAATCCAATTGTTTGAGTTTATAGCCATCTTATAAGTAGATTTCCATACACACACAAAATACTTAAAGTGACTTCAATCGTTTTGCTCATGATTATTCTGGTGATTATTCTTAGTGGAACAAAAAATTAAATGCTTTTATTTTACTGTGGGGAAAACCTACACTACATCTAGACTTGCTTAAAGTGGTTTCGGAGCTGTAATCTAGATTAAAATGTATGTAATGTAGAACATTTGACTTCATGGTGTTTCTGACTGGTTATAGGAGCCGTTGTCTTAAAATTAGAACAAAAAAAACTGACGAGATAAGAACATTTTTTTTTGATCCAATGGCAAATAATTTGGCTTGAAATAAAAAGTTATGTCATGAAATTAGTTTAAAACTGTTTGAAACAAGAAAAATGATCTAGTCCCAAGTCAGTGCCCAACAAGTCCTATTCTTTTAGTTTCAAGTCTTCAAGTTCTTAAATCAAACTAACTACAGTGGTCCCTCGTTTATTGTGGGGGTTAGGTTCCAAAAACAACCCGTGAAAAGGGAAACCCGCCTGGTTAATAATGCGCTGAACACATGATTCACCGCGAGTCATTTTTGTGACGCTTAAAGAGGGACGATGCTGTGTGCGTTCGCCTGCTCTGTTTTTGGCACGTTGTCCGTCCCGCTGCGCTCCACAGCCGACCGCAGAGCCACGGATCACACGAGCTCCAGAGCCGACACCAAACACATCCGGACTCTAGTGAAGTCACAACACGCTCCTCAAACACATCTCTGAACTACACAAATGACGTTCCAGCGTGAACAAACTTATCATCGTACACTCTTAAAAAAATCCGTAAATAAACAGGAATGTTTCCTGTTTATTTTAACGGATTTTGTCCGTTTTGGTGTTTTCGTGTATTTTAACAGCTCTGTCCGTAAAAAGAAAGACTTTTCTCTGTAGTTTTACATGAACTAGTCCGTTTCTTAAATTCTACGGGTTTTTCCGTAATTTCTAACTGAAAGCAATGCATTGTGGGAGAAAGAAAGTGTTTTGGAGGGAAAACTTCAACAGTCAGAGACAGAGACAGTCTGTTTGGACAGAAGAGATCTGAGCTGCTCTGGTGAGTAAAAAATACATATTTCCTTTTTTATATTTAACTAACAACAAGTGAACTGTTTGAGAAATGTATGACTGATTCATATTTTAAATTGTGATTTTTAGCACCAGAAGTGTCTGAAAACAAGGACTGGATGAGTTTTTCCCACAGAACTAAGTAAGTGCTGAATCATGTTTTAGTGGATTTGAACAAATAATCATTTGTATTTAACATGATTTATATTTTAACTGTATTTTCAGATAAAGTGATGTTTGGAAAACATCTGAAGCTTCTGTAACAATCTGAGATTCACACAAAGGTTTGGGAAAAAAAGGATTAAGATTCTGCTTTGGTCTTTATTGTACATTTCTTAATCATCCATTTTTTTTCCTTCAGAAGTTTCTCTGAGAGAATCTGAACAAACAGAAGAAAAGGACAGAAAGACTAAAGTGAAACTCTGTGGATTTAAACTGTTTCAGACACAAACCTGTTTTAACCTGAAGGTAAATTGTCTTTATTGTGATTTAAAGATTATTGTTTTTTACTGTTTATGTTCCTGTTATTGTTTTATTAAATGTTTGACTTTGAAAAAAACACTGTCTTTGTCCTGTTTGTGTGAGAAACGCTTCACTGTATGAAAAAGTCTCCGGAAGATATAAAATACATAAGAGTCCGTAATTTGAATGAAAACGTTTCTTAAATTAACATAAAACTTTCCGTTTTTTGCCCCGAGGAGTTTTACGGACAAAACCTGCAAATTAACAGAGTGGAATTGCAACGGAAAAAAAACTGACAGTTTGCTGGTAATTTTTTGCCAGTATATTTTCCTGTTTTTTTACGGAAAGATTTCTTACAGTGTAACTACGAGCTCAAAGAGTCAAATCCTCACCTGGAGAAACGTCCGAGCGTCAGGTCAGCTTCCCCTGCATGATCCAAACTGTCTCAAGTTTTATAAAAGAGCTTCTGTGCTGTTGTCTGTGAATGCTGTGATGTGATACGGTCCGCGAAAAGTGAACCGCGATAGAGCGAGGGACCACTGTACCAAACACAGGTTATATTTCTACAATTTCATTGATTTTTATGAATGATCCAAACTCAAACAAATTTCTGGTCACAATAATGAAAGGAGGAGGAACATGTTTCAGTTTGTAAAAGTAAAATTAAGCATCAAGTCGTTTCAAGTCTCTGATGTTCAAGTCTCACATCTTAGTAGGGATGGGTATCGATAAGATTTTATCGATATCGATGCCATTATCGATTCCTCTTATCAATCCGATTCCTTATCGATTCTCTTATCGATTCTTAAAATTATGTGTTTTATGTATCTAGATTTAAAAAATATATTTTTTAATACATTAACGGGCTTATCCCACTACATGCATCTCCTCTCCGCTCCGCTCCGCTCCGTTCCGACTGCCGGATCAACTGCGCAGCTGTTTTAATGAATGAAGACCGTTCCACATCCTCCGTGTGCGCTGCGCAGGGCTCCGCCTCAGCTCCGTCTCTCCGTCGCCGTACGACCAAAATACGCATCAAGGCTATTTTCTTCTCCGCCCGAGTCTGTCAAAGTCAATCTCCGCCAATCAAAACGCACCAAACAGGAAAAAGAAAATGAACTATGTCCGGAATTACAAAGTAAAATCACTCCGCACGTACTTTGTATTGATCAGATAACGAAAAGTTCGTAGTTTAACATAAAGTTTCTTTGATATTTGGACACAGCAGGCTGTTTACTACATAATTTGTCAGTGACACATGGACAGGACAACGTTCGTGCTCGTAACAGTTTAAAGCCTCTTTACCCTCCGCGGAGGAGGAAAGCACGTCCTTCTGTGGTGATCACGTGAAACACAGGGGTTGTCTGTGCTCCTGATAGAGTTATATGATGTTCAACGGGGACTTTTATTTCACAAACTCGTGTTTTTGGCGCATGCTCTTCTTGAGCTTCTCGGGGCAACGCAGCCCTGCGGAGCGGATTGGAGCGGAGACAGTGGGCGAGGGTTCTGCGGCAACTTTCGGAGGCGGACCGGGGCGGAGCGGAGCTGAGCGCAGATGCATGTAGTGGGATCCCCGCGTTAGACAATGATGTGGACTATAATATGATGATTACTAATTAAATATAGGCTAAATGAAGAGCAGAAATAATATTTCAGAGCTACAGGCATAAACTATTTTGATATTGATAACACTAATAACGCTATGTAAGGGTGTAACTTTGGCCACGTGAAGTCCTGGTTTTACACACATCACACTCTCCCTGCGGTCACCGGGTCTTTCTCTTTCTCTGTGTCCCACAAACTGTGTTACAGTAGTTGTTTTATTCAGAAAGTCCGCTCCAGGTGACGGTCTGCGCTTGGAGAAGGCGGAACAGCGCGCTTCAGTCCGAGGCGAACGCACGTGTCTCCCGGACCGGACTGGCAGTGTGTGTGCTAGTCAGGACGGAGGAACAGCACAAAGGACGGTCCGTACACGCTACGTAGGGGTATACAGTTCGCTTAGAGACGGATAATTCGTGCGCTCCGAGGCGCGGGACCCAAGGAGACGGAGGAGAGAGAGAAAGTGAGAGAGGTCGCCCAGGATCAAAGAAAACACACACAAAGAAAGAGTTTATACCCCCCCAGCTGACGGTAGATGCACGCGCATATCCTCCAAACATTCATATTAACGGAGAAAGCTTACCTCCGCTGTCACGGCGCTGGTGTGTGAGCCGCATGTACATGATGTTGTCTCCGTTTCTTCTCTTATTTCCTGTGCGCTCTGTGCGTAAACGCACTGTATCCACGTGAATTAGTGAGAGACTTAGGCTTTGCCAAAGCTAAAACTTGTGCTTGTAATGAAACCAAATTTAACAGCCCAGCGTGAGGTTGAAGTTCACGCTGTATTTAAAGGCACAGCGGCCAAAAAGGCATCGATAAGAAGAATCGAGAGAGGAGACTAACGATTCTAGTGGATTGCTAAAAATAGAACCGGTTCCCAAGTAGAACCGGCTCTCGATACCCATCCCTACATCTTAGTCTATTTTGTCAAAGTGTAAATGGATAATCTATGTACGGTATTGTCTTCACTACTTCATTCAGTATTTGGTAGATTTCTAAACAGAAAATGAGAATGTTTCAAACCGTTCAGTTACAAAAGAGGTCTGTTTAAATTCAGTTTTTGTTGCAATACAAAAATACAAAGCATCTACAAGAAATCACTACATTCAAAAGATGTGAAATGACTCTTTTGGATGTAAATGTAATGTATAATGTCAAAGTGAAACATGTTAGACAGCAGCGTATCTGTATTAAATCTCATTGGCCTATAGAATGTTGTGATGTCATGTGAACAGAAGCTCTTGTAATCTGTGAATACATTTCTCCGACATGAAAATTGAAGTGGAAAAATGCTGCTTTGAGATGAACATTATAAAACGCCTCGATAGAAACATAAATATTCTTTCAGATTTGCCATCCGCAGAGTCGTTTTTGCAGCAGCCGGACGATCATTGTGAAATCTTTGCACAAAACCTGAAAGAACCTTCACTTTGAGCTGGAATTGGCCTCATTTCTGGAACTAAGCCCCTCCTTTTGCCGTCACTGTATTTTCTCTCCTTCTCTCTTTTCTCTCTCTCTTGTCATTTCATTCTCTCTCACCCTCATCACTCTCTCTTTCTCTCCCTGACTCTCTCCCTCTCCTCTTTCTGTCTCTCTCCTGTTCCTAAGTCCTGTGTGGCTTATAAACTTTTACTTTAAGCTGTCCAATCTCTCAAATCCACCCTCCTCTTGGATTAAGTAGATATGCGTTTCACTCTTTCAGTCTTTCATTCACAAATCACCTCCGATTCATAAATGTGTAACTCAAACACAGCTTTATCTATTTACAATCCTGGTTTTGTTCAAATAAAGTCTACACTATTGTCTGCTGGTAAATATTTATCCATCCCTGGCAGAGGTGTGACTTGGACTTGAGTCAGACTTAAGTCAGTGTTTTAATGACTTGAGACTTGACTTGATAGAATGGACTCAGACTTGGAACTTGAAACTCAGAGGACTTGGACTCTGCAATGGTGACTTGGTTCGACCTCTACTCTAACACAAAGTTTAGTATTTGGCATTTCCATGAATTTTCAGATGCTAGAGGGATTATTTGTTTAACAATACGGTGTATGCACGCACAACCTGCGAGCAGAAAGAGCAGCAGCAGCTTGACTGAAGCTGTAGCAGCAACACTATCCAGTAGAGACTTGCATAGGGCGGGATTTCCCGCGGGACCCACGGGACCCGTGAGCAAACCCTCGGATCGGGCGGTTTTAACGTTGCCTCGGGCGGGAATGGGCGGTCAGGCCAAACCCCTCGGGTCCCGACTGGACTCGAGCTCTCTCCACTGTCTTAATATTACGTAGCAAGAAAGAAATACTGCTTTGTGAGCGCTGCTGGTCAACAGAGAGACGCAACACTGGCGCTGCTGCATTTCCTAGTCTAGTGTGCATCATCGTATCATCTGTGAGTCCTCGCGCCAGCAGCAGCACGGGTGAAAACTTTCCCAGAGGAATGAATGAAGGACTGGCTTTTACGCACGAGGAGATGGAAATAATACACACGGAGTTTGATCAAGAAACTGGAGGTGTGAGGAGCTTTGTATTTCAGGTAAAAAATACACAGACATCAACCCTTTATGATTGATGTGTCAAACGAACATAATTGCCTTGTTGCAGATTATAGGCTTGTGCCCAATCATTTTAAAACTAGATGCAGAGAGTTATGCAGAGTTTAGTCATTTGTGTCCGTGACACGGATGCTTCGGGATCGGGCGGGAGCGGTCATGAAAATCTAGTCCCGTGCAGGTCTCTACTATCCAGTGCTGTTGTTAGCTGACTACCAGACTTTATCACAGTACAAAAACAAAAGTTATGCTGCTAAATCAAAAACATGTATCAATGAAGTTTGACTTTACGACTTACACACACTTTCTTTCAGATGAGAAAAAAATTGCCTCAAGCTTTAGTAACCAGCCGTACGTCATACCGGTTCATACCTGATCCAAACAGCTACCTCTCTTTGTGGTTTTGTCAAAGAGATTTTGGCAGCCAACTAGATGGACAGCGTATCTTTCTGCAGGTGATGTGCGCGGAAGAGTGGAAAAATTAGGTTTACCGATAGGCATAAAAATGACTGTACTGATGTATTTACATTCATCTATTCTCTACTGCTTGTACCCGTTAGATGTCGCGGGTAACTGGACCCTATCCCACTGACTTTGGGCCTTAGGCGGGGGAGCACCCTGGACATTGGCCAAATCGTCACAGAGTTAGACAGACAAACATTCACTCTCATTCAGGGAAAATTTACAGTGATGCCCAATTAACCTAAACATACATGTTTGTGGAGGTGGGAGGAAACCGGAGAAAACTCACGGTGACACGGGGAGAACATGCAACTTCACCCAGAGAAATCATCAGATGTTGATATGGTCCGACCAGGAGTTGAATCAACGACCTCCTTGTAGGGAAGGCAGAGCTCTAACCATACCGTGTAGCACCATGTCATACATGTAACATTAAAAAAAAAGAAATAAATGTGTTGAAATAAATGTTGCTATAAAAGCTCTAAACACCAGAGAAGACGACAGGCGCATAGGAACATGTGGATATTTAGAGGACAAATGTTGGGGCAAATGCAGAAGACAAATTATCCACACAGGGAAAAATTGTAAATGTGTCATACACTCTAAGCGTCGTATTCGGTTCAGTTCGATCAAACTTTCAAACATCAGCTGTGTCAGATCCTGGCTGTTCAATAAAGAGCTGTTGAAGAAGCGATCCTGTAGAGTGAGACTTTTCGGGCGTTTTTACTCCTGCAGCCGGTGAGACCTGTGCGTACCTGAGTTCGTAGGATCTCTCCTTTGCTGAGCTGCATGTCTCCGGTCAGTTCCTTCACAGCGATGCCCAGAGGCTCCAGGCGTTTACTGAAGTAGTTGGTCATTTCTGCAGCCAAGGCTTTCATGGGAGCCACGTACACAATCTGCAGAGCAAAGGACAAGACATGGTTAGAATAGTTTTAAGGCAAAAAGTTTGTATTTGTCATCTAGGGCAATCAAATCCAAATCCAAATCTTTCATTGTTTGATTTTCTGGTAAACAAAGAACACTTGCATCGAGGTCTGGGCTTTTCTCAGTTCTTTCTCGGTTTGATTTTCGCCACACATAGGATAAGAACGAGACATTGATTTATATCCTATGTGTTATATAGTCGTGCAGATGTCTAGAATTTTGACATATTTGTAGTGTAATGATTTTATTTTGAGAGTTGGATGGGAGACCGCTGGAACAACAGTTGCCACAGTGGGACGACAAAAGTAGATTGTCGTTGTGTCCTTGGACAAGACACTTAAAGATGAGGTAACTAACTTTTCTAGTTGTAAATTTTTAAACTTTGTGCTTTCCACTAAAAGTATGTAGAAAATAAATCTCTTTGTGAAAAAAATGAGACCTTTGAGTACAGTCTGAACTGAATAACAAAGGGTTTTTTGTTCTGATCAGGGGTTGAATGCAGCTCTCTGATTGGCTGTGCTAGGGTGGTTCTCTCCAGTTTCACTTTGTGTTTGTAAAAGACGTTTATCAGCCATAAATGCAACCAAAATTAACACACAATGATATTAACCATGTGCTGAAGGATTTATAAGAGGAAGTTGTCAGAACCTAAACTGTGTTTGCAGTGTAACAATCAGCGACCCTACCTTTAACTCACATCGCTTCAGTGTCTGCCTACACTGGGTGAGTGGATACTAGATTGTAAAGTAGGGATGCACCGATACCGATACCAGTATTGGGTATCGGGTCAATACCAGTGCCTAGTACTCATACTCGTACTCGTACATTGGTCCCGATACCAGGCACCGATACCACTTGGCTGCATGTGGAGTCTTGTTTGACTTGCAGCCTCTCAGCTGCTGCAGTGAGCTCTGCATGAACAGTTCATATTATCTCACATGAGCCTAAAGTCAACTCTCAAACAGACTAAATCACCTAATATCAGATGTGACACATGAAGAAAGAAAACATTTTTATCTTCTAAATGTTGTCAGTTGCAGGCACCCTGGTGTGCCGTAGGCTAACTGTTTATGATATGTAGCAGCTAACGTGACAGTGTAGCTGGCGCTTCTATGCTTGTGCACGCATTATGACTTATTGCAATGAGAAACAAATCTAGCGGCTGAACAGTGCAGAATGTAAGCTTTCAAAGGAGGTATAGCATGTCTATTATGTCCAAAGCGTGGCCGTGGTGACAGGAGGAAAACTCGCTGTTTATGATATGTAGCAGCTAAATTAGCTCAGTGTAGCTGGCGCTTTTATGCTTGTGCTCGCATTGTGACTTATTGCAATTGATAAACAAATCTAGCGCCTGAACAGTGCATAATGTAAGCTTTCTGAAGAGGTATAGCATGTCCATATTGGCCAAAGTGTGGCCGTGGTGACAGAAGGAAAACTCACTGTTGTGCTAAAGCGGCTAATGCTAAGCGCTGCGGAGGAGCGCAGATGAGAAAGGAGACGCAGCGGAAGTCTCACTGCGCTTCTAAATAAATAGGGAATATTGTATTCTAATGCATTTTGGAGCGATTTACAACTGTCTAACAAATAATAATCTCAGTGTGCAACTAGTAGGCTACAAGACATGCTTTTATAAAAATCTTATGCAGAGCTTTTAAGGCTTTCTGCTTAAAGGACAAGCATTTACAATGTGGTGATTTCTGTTAATAACCAGAGCCATTTCTTTTCTTTNGAGAGAAAGAAAGAGAAAGAAGAAGAGATAGAGAAAAAAGAGAAAAAAGAGAGAGGGAGAGCAAGAGGAGAGAGAAAAAGAGTGAGAGGAAAGAGGAAGAGAAGAAAGAGAGAGCGCGAGGAGAGAAAGAGAGAAAGAAAGAAGAGAAGACAGAGTAGTAGAGAGAATTAGAGAGAAGAAAAAGAAAGAAGAGAGAGGAGAGTGAGAGAGAAGAATTAAAATGTCAAACAGATGAGACATTCTGGCTCAACATCAGCCCTATAAATCAGACTCATTATGTCCAATTAAACACAACTAGGATATCGGCTGAACCGATATCATGGAGCCGTACTCCGATCAGCAAAAAAGCCTGGATCCGCGCACGATATTCGATCCCAGTATCGGATCGCGTGCATCTCAAGTAGAATACAGTCAATCCAATTGTTTGAGTTATAGCCAGCTTATACTGTAGATTTCCAATACACACAAAATACTTAAAGTGACTTCAATCGTTTTGCTCATGATTATTCTGGTGATTATTCTTAGTGGAACAAAAAAAAATGCTTTATTTTACTGTGGGGAAAACCTACACTACATCTAGACTTGCTTAAGTGGTTTCGGAGCTGTAATCTAGATTAAAATGTATGTAATGTAGAACATTTGACTTCATGGTGTTCTGACTGGTTATAGGAGCCGTTGTCTTAAAATTAGAACAAAAAAACTGACGAGATAAGAACATTTTTTTTTGATCCAATGGCAAATAATTTGGCTTGAAATAAAAAGTTATGTCATGAAATTAGTTTAAAACTGTTTGAAACAAGAAAAATGATCTAGTCCCAAGTCAGTGCCCAACAAGTCCTATTCTTTCAAGTTTCAAGTACTTCGTTTATTGTGGGGGTTAGGTTCGTTGGTTAATAATGCGCTGAACACATGATTCACCGCGAGTCAACGCTTAAAGAGGGACGATGCTGTGTGCGTTCGCCTGCTCTGTTTTTGGCACGTTGTCCGTCCGCTTGGATCACCGAGCTCCAGAGCCGTCCGGACTCTAGTGAAGTGCTGCAAATGACGTTCCAGCGTGAACAAACTTATCATCGTACACTCTTAAAAAAATCCGTAAATAAACAGGAATGTTTCCTGTTTATTTTAACGGATTTTGTCCGTTTTGGTGTTTTCGTGTATTTTAACAGCTCTGTGTAAAAAGAAAGACTTTTCTCTGTAGTTTTACATGAACTAGTCCGTTTCTTAAATTCTACGGGTTTTTCCGTAATTTCTAACTGAAAGCAATGCTGGAGGGAAAACTTCAAAGTCACAGAGAGTCTGTTTGGACAGAAGAGATCTGAGCTGCTCTGGTGAGTAAAAAATACATATTTCCTTTTTTATATTTAACTAACAACAAGTGAACTGTTTGAGAAATGTATGACTGATTCATATTTTAAATTGTGATTTTTAGCACCAGAAGTGTCTGAAAACAAGGACTGGATGATGAACTAAGTAAGTGCTGAATCATGTTTAGTGGATTTGAACAAATAATCATTTGTATTTAACATGATTTATATTTTAACTGTATTTTCAGATAAAGTGATGTTTGGAAAACATCTGAAGCTTCTGTAACAATCTGAGATTCACACAAAGGTTTGGGAAAAAAAGGATTAAGATTCTGCTTTGGTCTTTATTGTTCAGAAGTTTCTCTGAGAGAATCTCCCGCTGTGAAACTCGCTGTTTTCCACATGTTCCTGTTATTGTTTTATTAAATGTTTGACTTTAAAAAAACACTGTCTTTGTCCTGTTAGAAACGCTTCACTGTATGAAAAGTCTCGGAAGATATAAAATACATAAGAGTCCGTAATTTGAATGAAAACGTTTCTTAAATTAACATAAAACTTTCCGTTTTTTGCCCCAGAGCCGACAAAACTGACAAACTTATTTTTCATTTCTTGGTAACTACGAGCTCAAAGAGTCAAATCCTCACCTGGAGAAACGTCCGAGCGTCAGGTCAGCTTCCCCTGCATGATCCAAACTGTCTCAAGTTTATAAAAGAGCTTCTGTGCTGTTGTCTGTGAATGCTGTGATGTGATACGGTCCGCGAAAAGTGAACCGCGATAGAGCGAGGGACCACTGTACCAAACACAGGTTATATTCTACAATTTCATTGATTTTTATGAATGATCCAAACTCAAACAAATTTCTGGTCACAATAATGAAAGGAGGAGGAACATGTTTCAGTTTGTAAAAGTAAAATTAAGCATCAAGTCGTTTCAAGTCTCTGATGTTCAAGTCTCACATCTTAGTAGGGATGGGTATCGATAAGATTTTATCGAAATCGATGCCATTATCGATTCCTCTTATCAATCCGATTCCTTATCGATTCTCTTATCGATTCTTAAAATTATGTGTTTTATGTATCTAGATTTAAAAAATATATTTTTAATACATTAACGGGCTTATCCACTACATGCATCTCCTCTCCGCTCCGCCTCCGCTACCGTCTCCGACTGCCGGATCAACTGGCGCAGCTGTTTAATGAATGGAAGACCGTTCCACATCCTCCGTGTGCGCTGCGCAGGGCTCCGCCTCAGCTCCGTCTCTCCGTCGCCGTACGACCAAAAATACGCCATCAAGGCTATTTTCTTCTCCGCCGAGTCCGTCAAAGTCAATCCTCCGCCAATCAAAACGCACCAAACAGGAAAAAGAAAATTGAACTATGTCCGGAATTACAAAGTAAAATCACTCCGCACGTACTTTGTATTGATGAATAACGAAAAGTTTCGGTAGTTTAACATAAAGTTTCTTTGATATTTGGACACAGCAGGCTGTTTACTACATTAATTTGTCAGTGACACATGGACAGGACAACGTTCGTGCTCGTAAACAGTTTAAAGCCTCTTTAACCCTCCGCGGAGGAGGAAAACACGTCCTTACTGTTGTGATCAACGTGAAACACATGAGTCGTCTGTGCTCCCTGATATAGTTATTTGACCTTCAATGAGGACTTTTATTTCACAAACTCGTGTTTTTGGCGCATGTCTTCTTGAGCTCCTCGGGGCAACGCAGCCCTGCGGAGAGGACTGGAGCGGAGACAGTGGGCGAGGGTTCTGCGGCAACTTTCGGAGGTGGACCGGGGCGGAGCGGAGCTGAGCGCAAGATGCATGTAGTGGGATCCCCGCGTTAGACCAATGATGTGGATATAATATGATGATTACTAATTAAATATAGGCTAAATGAAGAGCAGAAATAATATTTCAGAGCTACAGGCATAAACTATTTTGATATTGATAACACTAATAACGCTATGTAAGGGTGTAACTTTGGCCACTGAAGTCCTGGTTTTACACACATCAACTCTCCCTGCGGTCACCGGGTCTTTCTCTTTTCTGTGTCCCACAAACTGTGTTAACTGTAGTTGTTTATTCAGAAAGGTCCGCTCCAGGTGACCGGTCTGCGCTGGAGAAGGCGGAACAGCGCGCTTCAGTCCGAGGCGAACGGCACGTGTCTCCCGGACCGGACTGGCAGTGTTGTGCTAGTCAGGACGGAGGAACAGCACAAAGGACGGTCCGTACACGCTACGTAGGGGTATACAGTTCGCTTAGAGACGGATAAATCCGTCAGCGCTCCGAGGCGCGGGATCCCAAGGAGACCGGAGGAGAGAGAGAAAGTGAGAGAGGTCGCCCCAGGATCAAAGAAAACACACACAAAGAAAGAGTTTATACCCCGCCAGCTGACGGTAGATGCACGCGCATATCCTCCAAAATTCATATTAACGGAGAAAGCTTACCTCCGCTGTCACGGGCGCTGGTGTGTGAGCCGCATGTACATGTTGTTGTCTCCGTTTCTTCTCTTATTTCCTGTGCGCTCTGTGCGTAAACGCAACTGTATCCACGTGAATTAGTGAGAGACTTAGGCTTTGCCAAAGCTAAAACTTGTGCTTGTAATGAAACCAAATTTAACAGCCCAGCGTGAGGTTGAAGTTCACGCTGTATTTTAAGGCAACAGCGGCCAAAAAGGCATCGATAAGAAGAATCGAGAGAGGAGACTAACGATTCTAGTGGATTGCTAAAAATAGAACCGGTTCCCAAGTAGAACCGGCTCTCGATACCCATCCCTACATCTTAGTCTATTTGTCAAAGTGTAAATGGATAATCTATGTACGGTATTGTCTTCACTACTTCATTCAGTAATTTGGTAGATTTCTAAACAGAAAATGAGAATGTTTCAAACCGTTCAGTTACAAAAGAGGTCTCTTTAAATTCAGTTTTTGTTGCAATACAAAAAATACAAAGCATCTATAAGAAATCACTACATTCAAAAGAAGTGAAACGACTCTTTTGGATGTAAATGTAATGTATAATGTCAAAGTGAAACATGTTAGACAGCAGCGTATCTGTATTAAATCTCATTGGCCTATAGAATGTTGTGATGTCATGTGACAGAAGCTCTTGTAATCTGTGACTACATTTCTCCGACATGAAAATTGAACTGGAAAAATGCTGCTTTGAGATGAACATTATAAAACGCCTCGATAGAAACATAAATATTCTTTCAGATTTGCCATCCGCAGAGTCGTTTTTGCAGCAGCAGAACGATCATTGTGAAATCTTTGCACAAAACCTGAAAGAACCTTCACTTTGAGCTGGAATTGGCCTCATTTCTGGAACTAAGCCCCTCCTTTTGCCGTCACTGTATTTTCTCTCCTTCTCTCTTTTCTCTCTCTCTTGTCATTTCATTCTCTCTCACCCTCATCACTCTCTCTTTCTCTCCCTGACTCTCTCCCTCTCCTCTTTCTGTCTCTCTCCTGTTCCTAAGTCCTGTGCGGCTTATAAACTTTTACTTTAAGCTGTCCAATCTCTCAAATCCACCCTCCTCTTGGATTAAGTAGATATGCATTTCACTCTTTCAGTCTTTCATTTCACAAATCACCTCCGATTCACAAATGTGTAACTCAAACACAGCTTTATCCATTTACAATCCTGGTTTTGTTCAAATAAAGTCTACACTATTGTCTGCTGGTAAATATTTATCCATCCCTGGCAGAGGTGTGACTTGGACTTGAGTCAGACTTAAGTCAGTGTTTTAATGACTTGAGACTTGACTTGATAGAATGGACTCAGACTTGGAACTTGAAACTCAGAGGACTTGGACTCTGCAATGGTGACTTGGTTCGACCTCTACTCTAACACAAAAGTTTAGTATTTGGCATTTCCATGAATTTCAGATGCTAGAGGGATTATTTGTTAACAATACGGTGTATGCACGCACAACCTGCGAGCAGAAAGAGCAGCAGCAGCTTGACTGAAGCTGTAGCAGCAACACTATCCAGTAGAGACTTGCATAGGGCGGGATTTCCCGCGGGACCCACGGGACCCGTGAGCAAACCCTCGGGATCGGGCGGTTTTAACGTTGCCTCGGGCGGGAATGGGCGGTCAGGCCCAAACACCTCGGGTCCCGACTGGACTCGAGCTCTCTCCACTGTCTTAATATTACGTAGCAAGAAAGAAATACTGCTTTGTGAGCGCTGCTGGTCAACAGAGAGACGCAACACTGGCGCTGCTGCATTTCCTAGTCTAGTGTGCATCATCGTATCATCTGTGAGTCCTCGCGCCAGCAGCAGCACGGGTGAAAACTTTCCCAGAGGAATGAATGAAGGACTGGCTTTTACGCACGAGGAGATGGAAATAATACACACGGAGTTTGATCAAGAAACTGGAGGTGTGAGGAGCTTTGTATTTCAGGTAAAAAATACACAGACATCAACCCTTTATGATTGAATGTGTCAAACGAACATAATTGCCTTGTTGCAGATTATAGGCTTGTGCCCAATCATTTTAAAACTAGATGCAGAGAGTTATGCAGAGTTTAGTCATTTGTGTCCGTGACACGGATGCTTCGGGATCGGGCGGGAGCGGTCATGAAAATCTAGTCCCATGCAGGTCTCTACTATCCAGTGCTGTTGTTAGCTGACTACCAGACTTAGTCACAGTACAAAAACAAAAGTTATGCTATTAAATAAAAAACATGTATCAATGAAGTTTGACTTTACGACTTACACACACTTTCTTTCAGATGAGAAAAAAATTGCCTCAAGCTTTAGTAACCAGCCGTACGTCATACCGGTTCATACCTGATCCAAACAGCTACCTCTCTTTGTTGTTTTTGTCAAAGAGATTTTGGCAGCCAACTTAGATGGACAGCGTATCTTTCTGCAGGTGATGTGCGCGGAAGAGTGGAAAAATTAGGTTTACCGATAGGCATAAAAATGACTGTACTGATGTATTTACATTCATCTATTCTCTACTGCTTGTTCCCGTTAGATGTCGCAGGTAACTGGAGCCTATCCCACTGACTTTGGGCCTTAGGCGGGGGAGCACCCTGGACATTGGCCAAATCGTCACAGAGTTAGACAGACACATTCACTCTCATTCAGGGAAAATTTACAGTGATGCCCAATTAACCTAAACATACATGTTTGTGGAGGTGGGAGGAAACCGGAGAAAACTCACGGTGACACGGGGAGAACATGCAAACTTCACCCAGAGAAATCATCAGATGTTGATATGGTCCGACCCAGGAGTTGAACCCATGACATCCTTATAGGGAAGGCAGAGCTCTAACCACTCTGCTACAGTGCACCCCCATGTCATACATGTAACATTAAAAAAAAGAAATAAATGTGTTGCTATAAAAGCTCTAAACACCAGAGAAGACGACAGGCGCATAGGAACATGTGGATATTTAAAGGACAAATGTTGGGTCAAAGCAGAAGACAAATTATCCACACAGGGAAAAAAAAACTAAGGAGAAACTCCCAATACAGTATTTCTCCTAGCAAGCTAAATAAAAAAAGTAATTTTGAACAAAAATAGAACAAAAAAATGCCAATCTCATGGTAAAGTGTGACTATAAAGAGGCAGGGCTTGTCAGAAAAAAGGCGGGCTAGTCATTATGAAAAGGCGGGATTTATCAGTGTGACATTTGGTGTGTGTTTTCTAACATTTGTAGTTCACACAGACCTTGTAAAAGCACTTTTCTGGGAGCAAAGCTGTCAAAAACAATCTCAAATACAAAGTAAACGTCGTCTGGTTTCTACATTTCAGCCAATATTAAATGCGTCATACACTCTAAGCGTCGTATTCGGTTCAGTTCGATCAAAGTTTCAAACATCAGCTGTGTAAGATCCTGATTGTTCAATAAAGAGCTGTTGAAGAAGCGATCCTGTAGAGTGAGACTTTTCGGGCGTTTTTACTCCTGCAGCCGGTGAGACCTGTGCGTACCTGAGTTCGTAGGATCTCTCCTTTGCTGAGCTGCATGTCTCCGGTCAGTTCCTTCACAGCGATGCCCAGAGGCTCCAAGCGTTTACTGAAGTAGTTGGTCATTTCTGCAGCCAAGGCTTTCATGGGAGCCACGTACACAATCTGCAGAGCAAACGACAAGACATGGTTAGAAGAGTTTTAAGGCAAAAAGTTTGTATTGTCATCTGGGGCGGCATATTAAGTGCAATCAAATCCAAATACAAATGATGTTTGATTCTGCATTGTTTGTAGTCAACAATCATGTGACTGCTCTAATAACTGCTGTTGTGATTTTGGGCTGCACCAATCAATATGAATTGTCTCAATGGGGAGTTAACGCGATACTGAGGAATTCTGGTAAACAAAAAACTTGCATCGAGGTCTGGGCTTTTCTCAGTTCTTTCTCGGTTTGATTTTTCGCCACACATAGGATAAGAACAAGACATTGATTTACATCCTATGTGTTATATAGTCGAGCAGATGTCTATAATTTTGACATATGTATGTGTATGATTGATTTTGAAATATAGATGCCGACCGGAGCAACAACGCTCGCTGGACCGAGGCATTGTCATATGAAGTATCTCGTTACTGTGACTAACAGCTTGTCAAAGTTGATCCAGTCGATTCGGAGTAGCAGTAGGCTGGTTAAACGGATGGAGAACAGTTGCCACGGTGGGACGACAAAAGTGGATTGTTGTTGTGTCCTTGGACAAGACACTTAAAGATGGGGTAACTAACTTTTCTAGTTGTAAATTTTTAACGTTGTGCTTTCCACTAAAAAGTACATAGTAAATAAAGCGCTTTGTGAAAAAATGAGACCTTTGAGTACAGTCTGAACTGAATAATAAAGGGTTTTAGTTCTGATCAGGGGTTGAATGCAGCTCTCTGATTGGCTGTGCTAGGGTGGTTCTCTCCAGTTTCACTTTGTTGTTTGTAAAAAGACGTTTATCAGCCATAAATGCAACCAAAATTAACACACATTGATATTAACCATGTGCTGAAGGATTTATGACAGGAAGTTGTCAGAACCTAAAATTGTGTTTGCAGTGTCAAAATCCAGCGACCCCACCTTTAACTCACATCGCTTCAGTGTCTGCCTACACTGGGTGAGTGGATACTAGATTGTAAAACGCTTTGAGGGCCTTGAAAAGTGGAAAAGCACTATGTAGATTGACAATTTACCATTCCCATTTACTTTTCATGAAACGAAAAGCTTCCAGAGAAGAAGAAAAAAAAAAAAGCAACTAAAACTAGGGCTATTTTCAGTCATTTTACCACAACTTCCCTGGATATATGAACAGAGTTGATTGAGGTTGTGTTGTGTCCAGTTTGTAGATGTTTGTGAAATGCCCATCTGTTGAAACACACTCACTCACTCTGATCCAGGGTTAGAAAACAAGCCTTATCATAGTTCTGTTCTTTTGGGTTAATTATTAAAAGCACTTGGAAACTTCAGATTGCTGTAACACGCCGCTGCGGTTTACATATAAAGACAGAGCGCGATTCAGTCCAACATCAGACAGCCAACAGGAAACAAGATGGTGGTGAGTGTTCTGATTTGGATAGTTGTCTTCATAAACATAGATATAGTACAGTCAAGTATTTATACTCAAGTATTCATTTTTTGTACTTTTTTTTTTCCCTTTTAAGTGCAGACCTGCTGTGTTGTCAAATATCAACACTTGTCCAGACAGTGAAGGCTCTGCAGAGGCTAAAACACAAAAAATAAAACAGTGTTTTCTGAGAACAGCATCTCACAGAAAGAACTGCAGCTGTGTTTGTGATGATGTTAGAACAGAATCAAAAGTCAATTCTGCATTAAATGCGTGCGTAGGTCAAAGCGGTGTTGACGCTGCTGCTTCTGTCCGTGGGGACGCTTCAGTCTCCTCTGCCTTTTGACTGTGACGACGTCTATAAGTCCGGAACAGGCCTGGATGGAGTCTACACCGTTTACCCGGCCGGTCCCACCTCAGCTCTGCAGGTTTACTGTGACATGGGACCAGATGATACAGGCTCTGCAGGCAAATGGACGGTAAGTCGACAAATGAAACCATTCTGTTTTGTCACAATTTGATTGTTGTCCTGATACATGGGTGACGAGTTCAAAGTTTTTAAATTCGTTAAACCTCAGAACAAGAATAAAGTACATTTTGAACAAACTGCTTTTTCTCTATAAATCTATCTGGGGTCCACTAGCCTGATTGGTTTGCAGTCTGAACCACTGGTTAAACGGCACAGTCATATTGCAGCTGGGGGATTGGGAGAAGGGGGGTGTTAGCAAAGACGCCAGCAAGTAGCTCCTGAATCAAGCAAAAAACAAAGATGGCAGATCACGTGGATGTATGAGTATCTGTTGCTATTGATTTTGTTTTAGCACAACTACAGAGAATTTCATTCTTGAAAGAAGAGAGAGGTGTCCATGTGTGACACTTCTATCCCGAGTGCACATTAGATACGTCAGTATGATTCGTTGCTTTGTCAATGAAACTAGTCCCACTGCACTCAACTGTCGCATGCAAGAGTCGTGATCAGCCTATCCAATGGGTAAATGCAAACCTATTCATGTGTTGTTGTTTTCACTGTAGACCAGATCATAAGCACAGGCAGACAAGTATGACCAGCTTTCCCATAGAAAAACACAAGGTCAGAGCTTACACTGACGCTCGGCTGGAGCGCACAGGTAGCGTGACCATCAGAGGGTGGATGCACGGCTATAGTGGCGCTACTTTACACAAGCCGTTTTTGTTGCTTGCAGTGTGTTTGGGCCAAAAACTTTGCCGGTGTTGTATCAAGATAGCTCCTTCGTCGAGATGGGTGCCCCTTACTAGCTTTTGTGACTGTTTGTTATGTTCCAAGCTTTCCGCGGTAAATAGCTTACAATTAATTCGACGAGGTTAGGATTGGGGCTTCGGTGAGTGTTAGCAAAAATCATTTAAAATAATAAAAAATATTATTGATTTTCAAGCATTAACTTTAAACAAAGGGGTAAATCTCGACAGAACACTGGCACTAGTTGACAAGTCACCCAATCAGCTCAAAGTATTTCATTAATTGTCCCAAACACTTTTAGCTAAGACAGTCCAGATGAATAATGTAGAAGAAGTTCAGCTGAAGTTTAACACGTGTCCATCTGGTGTGAGGCAGTTACAGTTTTTAAGGAAATAAGTCAGAAGACTTCTCTAACTTCTAACTTCTCTTAAAACAGGTCATTCAGCGGAGAATGGATGGCACAGTGAATTTCTTCAGAAAATGGGAACAATACAAGAATGGGTTTGGATTTGCTAGTGGAGAGTATTGGCTGGGTAAGAAAGATGTATTAGTTTTGGGTGGAGACAGTGCATTTCAAAGGAATGTAGTGCTTTACTAAATGTACTGTCAAATTACAATTTAGTAATTGTTTTGCAGGCTTGGAGTCAATGCACTTATTAACTAAAGGGAAGGCCTATGAACTGCGAGTGGACGTGGAGGACTTTGAGGGCCACAAGGTTCATGCGCACTACGCCTCCTTCGCTGTCGGGCCAGAGACAGACGAATACAGGCTCAGCGTCGGGACGTTTGTCCAAGGAGCAGCAGGTGGGACACTCATCACTTTAATTTATATCCACTAAGACAAGTGCAATATAATTTTACATTTTATTAACTCAGAGAGACTCAAGTGAAACTTAAAACATTTTAAGACATTTTTACACCATAAAAAATGTTTTATATTATATTGAAGACCCAGTGAACAAAAATGCATGCTGAGCAAATGGCTGTTGAAGTTTCAGTGTTCCTTAGAACTCCATGGGCGAAGTGGACTCAATTAAATAATAAAATATTTTAAGAGCAGATTGGCCAATTTCGTCCCAGTGTAGCAGGGTGGCTCACCCTACTAACAGCCCCCACAATCATGCTTATCGCAGTTAATTTTTATTATTACTAAAAACAGTGTGCCCCCTCTCCCCTCCCCAGGACTACGGATGGAAATGAGCTGTAAGCTACAATCTGGTACAAGCATCTCTGCCATTGTGCTTAATGTAATTGTACATTATCCTTAATAAACCTTAATAATCTTAACCTTAATAATTACCTTACCTTACCTTATTTGAAAACTTTAATTTCATGTTATAAACGTCCTAAACTATCATTACAAAATAAATGATAGCAGATTAACTGCCTTAATAGGCATTAAAAGTCACTAATAACAAGCAATATTTCTAAATGTGCAATCCGTAGGCCTAAATGTTCCCAATAGCGTGACCCAAGCAGTCCTGCTAAAACAATAAAAAAGTTACACATTTAAATGAGAGCACTAACGGCATGTGTTGTTTAGACTAAAATGGAAATTCATTCATTCATTTTCTACCGCTTAATCCCGTTAGGGGTCGCGGGTGACTGGAGCCTATCCCAGTGACTTTGGGCCTTAGGCGGGGAACACCCTGGACAGTGGTCAACTTGCCGCAGGGTTAGACAGACAACCATTCTCTCTCTCATTCACTCACTGAGGGAAATTTACAGTGATGCCCAATTAACCTAAACATGCATGTTTTTGGAGGTGGAAGGAAACCGGAGTACCCAGAGAAAACTCACATGACACAGGGAGAACATGCAAACTCCACCCAAGAGATCGTGAGCTATTGATATGGTCCGACCCGGGAGTCGAACCCACGACCTCCTTATTGGGAAGGCAGAGCTCTAACCACTCTGCTACTATGCACCCCCTGAAATGGAAGTGTTTTAGATTATTTCATTTAGGTCACATGACAAGCGACCTCCTGGAGTAGTTCTGCGAGCATGGGTCCTCTGGGTACAGCACCCAGAAAAAAACAACAACAACATTTTGTCTGCGGTGTCTCGCCTTAAACCATCCTTGTATCTTGTAAAACTGCATCGGTCCAGTATAACCCTTTTTACTGTGAGTCCCAGTCTCTCACCACCGTGTTGTACTAACCATCTCTTTTCCACTATTCTTGTAGGAGACTCCCTAAAAATCCACAACAACCAAAAATTCAGCACTTTTGACAGAGACCAGGACACACACGGTTCCAACTGTGCGAGGCTGTGTTTCGGAGGCTTTTGGTTTGCAGACTGTTATGCGGCCAATCCGAACGGCGTCTACATGTGGGGCCCCTCCCAGCAACACGCTGGCGTCCACTGGAGGACTTTTAAAGGACTGGAGTACTCTGTCAAAACACTTGTCATGAAGATACGACCTGTACAATGAATGAAATGAAATAGAAGTGCATAAAGTAAGAACGGCTAGATTCTATTTTCTGTACATTGAATCCATCACATAGACAATTTTACAAGTCTGTTTGTTACTAGTTTTGATCTGTCAAAGAATAATGAATTAAAGAGAGAATGGCAAGCTCTGGATATACCTTAGATTATTCATCTTGTTAAACTGCCAGAAAAAAAATCAGATATATTTTTGTCACTATCCTCCAGCCTTAATCTAGTGGCAAAGACAATATTGTGGTCCAAACTAAGATATAAATAATATCTGCGCAACAGCAGCTTTGTGCTATAGCCTCACAGCAAGAAGGTCCTTGAATCGCCCTTTCTCAGGGGTGTCAAACTGGCGGCCCAAGAGCCGAATGATCCCGCCAAGATGATTTCAGGTGGCCCCTGGGATGATATCTGATTATTATTGATAGTGCAACTAGGGATGGGACGATATAGGACATTATCGCTAACTGCGATTATTAAGGACCGCAATTAAATAATTGTGGCGTTTTTTCATAATCGTGATCATCGTATGTGACGATAATCGTCATTACAGCAGCAGGTGAGCGTCTGTGGCTTTATATTACACTGTTCAAATGTTAGTTCTGGTGTTTGACCACAAGGGGGCTAAGCAGTCAGTCTGTGGAGGTGGATACAGGTGATTCCACATATTTACATCCTTCTTTCAAGAAGCTGAACTCTGATGTGAGGGATTATTATGGATATAAAAGACAAGATCAACAATCTGAAGAGCCACACGTCTGTAGAGCCCAGAGAAGTGCCGCTCCGAGTCTGTAGAGCCCAGAGAAGTGCCGCTCCGAGGGAAAACACGAGCTGGAGCTAGCACATTAGCCAGACAACAACGCTGCAATGTTTACAAAATGTGAGTCTAAGAAAACATGAAACGTAAGTAACATAACACACGCAGCACACGCGAAGTATAATGTGCAGTTTGTGTTAGTTTGCTTTAACAGAATAATCAGTACTGTGTGGGTTTGTCATATCTAGTCATATCTAGCTAGGTTAATTGCATTTTGCCGATAAGTGAGGGTAGCAGTGGTGCACGACTTACTAACAACATCTTAGATTATACTGAATGTTATAACGTGAGTCCACTAAAAGCATCTAAACTCTGTTTAGCCATAATACAGAGTGTTACTAGTTTTACAGCAGTCACAAAGAAAAGCATTTGTTTTTTCTTTGAATCAGGGATGGACGTGTTCAATACTGGGATTGAATATCAAAGCTGATCCTGGAAGTTTTGATGAATTGCATATCAGCTCCATTATATCAGTTTTTTTATTATTTGGGCATGGAGAGACTCATTTACTAGCTAATGTTGATCCAGAACATCTCATAATGTTGTTAAGTTGTGACTTGCACTAAGATTTAACAGTTACATAACAGTCAGAGTCAGTAATTACTTTTGAATTGAGCCGATACAAAAGTAATTATGACTCTGAGACAAAGTTAATAGATTTTTGCTCAACATGGTAAAATATTTGTTCACTTTGAGTCATTGTTGATTGCACTCAGGCCAAAATACAGTAAGTACTGGTCCAAACACATGAATATTGTGTTGATGAGTATTTCAGTGACTTTTAGGGATGGGACGAGAATAATAATTAAATAATTTGCATTAAATGTTTCAATTTAGAATTTAAACAAGGCAAATTACAAAATTTGATTTGTATTATTTATTATTGTTAGTTTATATTCTTTTAGTTTAGCTTTACCTTTCATAATGTGTATCACCTTAGATTTTTATTTGACTGAAATTGATCCACTCCTCCGTGTGTAGCTCAGACTCCGCCCCCTTCCCCTTTCCTTCTTCACAGCGCTGCCGCTGCTGCTGCAGGGACCAGACACACACAGATGAGGATACTTTCCTACTTTTTACATGACAGAGGCCAAAATATCTCTTTGTGGATCTATTTTAAACAATGTTTAAGTGTGAAAAACACCGCGCTGTTCCCGCGATGTCCGCGCGTATATTTGATGATTATATATTTTTCGCGCTAACTTTTACAATGTTTAGGACTAATTATCTCTGTCAATATTGGTCCTATCTTTACGAAATAAAAACTGAGACAGAGTTTAGACAATTTTCTGTCAGAATAAGTCTGCTACAAGTCTGTGTGTGGAGGAGAATATTTGCTACAGCTGCTCAAAGATACAAAACTTAATTTCATGACCATGGAAAAATCTCACGAGACAGTTCAGTACGTGTGCGCACAGTATCGTGACAGTTTGATCTCGCGAGATCTCGCGGCACGAGATCTCGTCCCATCCCTAGTGACTTTTAATCTGTGTACTTTTACATTTAATTAGATAGTATCGTTAATTGCGATTTTTTTTTTTTTGGTGAGAGCAAATTTTAATATTGTCCCATCCCTAAGTGCAACAACTTGCTCATCTCACTGTAAAACCCTGTCTGTGAAAAGTGCTATAAAATTAAAGCTATCAACCCCATGCCCGGATTATCACTTTATGGGCCCCTGGGCACAAATGTTAATAGGCCCCTACTACTTTTTCGAGCCATAAAATACACAAATATTTAATAATAAATTAATAACATTTTTTAAAAGTGTAATTCTGTGACTGAAGCTCTGAGTTGACAACATAACCCTTTCCACTTATTAAAACAGCAGCATTAATATTAAATACTTGGACAACACAATATTAGGCTAATAAATAAATCTGAAAATATGGTATCATTCAGTACTACTCTTAATAATATTTAATATACATACATAATTTCAAATAAAATATCTTCAATAGGAGATTGCATTTGGATTTGATAAGTTAGTGAATTAATTCTAAATCTTTTTGGACTGTGTTTGATATAGAGCAAATCTTTATTTTCCTCAAGTATTATTTTTGCTTTATTAGGCCTACTTGCAGTGTTTGAATGGGTGACATAAACACAAAAGCCTATTTATGATCATTTATATCTGCTATATAAGTTGCCTTAAATTTCTTTAAAAATCCATTTTCTAGTATTTGTAAAGTTAATGTAGTACATTGTTTTTACACGAGAAGGTAAAAATGCAGCACTGGGACTTGAACCCCAGTGTCCCTAGTGAAAGCATGTGTCTTACCCACTGAGCCATCTGACCAGTAAGTCAATAGGGCATTCAGGGGACTATTTAATCATGTTTGAAGGCCAAAAGTGAAGGGAAAACAGACTTTTCAGAGCGTAATTTGGGAGAAATATAGTTATTATTACTGACACACACTATTTTTGCAAAGGCTGATAGCCTATTTTGTCGTGAAACTATAAATTTAAAGATGTTGTTAATGCATAAGGCTCTGGTTGTGGCGCTGATGAAGCGTAGGGCCAGGTGGAGAGAGACAAGGAGGCGCGATGGGAGAGTAAAGAGAGGGTGGAGGACCAGAACGAGGCTTGGAGTGCGGGCGCTCCGGGCGGAGAAGCTGTAGCCAGCGGGGCGGCCGGAGTCACAGATAGGAAAGCCCCAACCAACCGCGGAGGATACGGCGACGTCGCACACGAGCGAGGCGCGGAGAGAGCGGGCGGAGGAGCGATGCTGTAGTCAGCGGAGCAACAGGCAGTGGAGAGACCGGTAAACGAGGAGGCAAACGGCGGCACAGCACCCGGGCGAGGCGCGGAGTGAGCAGGCGGAGGACCTTTGTAGTCAAGTGGGGCCGAGGGAGCGAGGATCGAGCGTTTAACTCCGTTTGTTGTGCCGAGTTCATGTGATCAAAATGAATCGAAGAGAGAAATGGCCAGAAAGCATGTGGGGGCGGGGACTTTTTTTTAACCAATAGATGTAGCCTGTTTCATTTTATTGGCTGATTAGGTGTCACTCTAAAAAACTGACACAATATGGAACCAATAATATACAAAACAGAAAAAGTGACGTTTAGTAAAAATGTGTCCTGATGGAAGGGCCCTGGGCAGGAGGCGGGGCCCCTGGGCCTGTGCCCGATAGGCCCATTGGATAATCCGGGCTTGATCAACCCCCCTCAACCCCCCTGCTGCAATGTGATTGGTCCCACACACCGCTCATGACAGTCTCTGAAGCACATCATTTACTCTTTGCCTTTACTTGGCGAGGGATGATGATGATCAAAAATTATGTTGGTAGTGTTAGCACGTTTTAGCTGCAGCTTTACAACAACACGTTTTGCACATCCATATGTCTTGATCATCTTTAGAACGTCCCCTGACTTGATTCTTTGAATGGATAGATACCACTCCTGGAGAACTTCAGCGGCCTTTTAACTTAGCTTTGAGTTGATGACACATGATGTTCTCCGGTGCACGGCAGTCACGTCACACAAGACGAGAGGCATTTATGCAGTATACTGTGAGTCGCAAAAAATCTACGAAAAACCTATCCTAACAGAAAATATTCGCAAGTACTGAAAAAACAATTAATCTTGACATCCCTGGTGAGAAAGCGGCTCGTCAGAAAATGACTCACAGAAGTACAATTTTAACTGTAGCTGTAAGTGTGAGCGATTCCAACTGGCCTTATCGATTTGTACTTATTTATTGAACCTTCATGCCTAATAAAAGCACAAGAGAGAGTGTTCAACAGTGTGAAATGCTGTCATATTTACATTGGAGACCGAGCCTTGTGTTGTCCTGCTCCACACACACACAGCGACGCAGACACTCTTCATTCATCACCATTAAACTTTGCCCATCCAAGAGTCTGCCGTCATATTTCTCTATAAATTGTGATTTGTGCTGGTTGCCTGGGAACAAACGATCGCGACTGGTTTAGCTCATTAATCATCACACTGTCCTCCTGGTCCCTTTTCTCTGGCTCGCAGCCCTCAAATACCAGCTACCCAGAGCATTACCTGAGATGAAAGAGATTCAAGCTTTCTCTGACAAACACGCGCGAGGTCTTTGGAAATGCATTCAAGCCCGTATGACAGATAATCACATTTTTTTTGACTGACTTTGAGGTGATAGTCCTTGTGGTAAATATTTATGCTGGCATTATAGTAAAAGTCGAAAATTACAGGAAGTGATTTGAGTTCAAAAACAAAATCCCTTCACATGTGTCGTCAAAAAGCATCAAAATGCAAAGATGATTTACACCGCTGTTTTAAGGGTGTTTAGACAAACATGTAACAAAATTAAAGTTGTCCAAGATTGTCCAATTGTATTGTGTCTTTTATGTAAATTATAACCAGTATTTATAGGGTGTTTGCGAGGTAACAGTTGTGGAATTACCTCTGCTTACGTCAAATTTGCTGGATAAAAGACAACTAACTGTAAACCTCATCAAAAAAGATACACTGGGTGAAAACAAGCAAAAAATAATCATGTTCACTATGTTTAACTATGCACTTAAAAGCAAAGACAAAATATGATGCTGTAGTTATTAAGGATGATCAAACGGTCACGATACTCGTGAGATTTTTCCATGGTCAGGAAATTAGGTTTTGTATCTTTGAGCAGCTGTAGTAAATATTCTCCTCCACACACAGACTTGTAGCAGACTTATTCTGACAGAAAACAGTCTAAACTCTGTCTCAGTTTTTATTTGGTAAAGATAGGACCAATATTGACAGAGATAATTAGTCCTAAACGTGGTAAAGTTAGCACGAAAATATAGAATCGCCAAATATACGTGCGGACATCGCGGGGACAGCGCAGTGTTTTTCACACTTAAACATAGTTTAAAATAGATCCACAAAGAGATATTTTGGCCTTTATCACCAATAAGTGTAAAAAAGTACAAAAATCTCCTCATCTGTGTCTGGTCCCTGTCAGCAGCGGCAGCGCTGTGAAGCAGGAGAAAGGGGGCGGAGTCTGAGCTATACACAGAGAGCGGATCAATTTCAATCAAAACTCATATCGTTCAAATAATACAAATCCACATCATAACAATAATACATAATACTAATCAAATTTTGTAATTTGCCTTGTTTAAATTCTAAATTGAAACAATTAATGTAAATTATTTAAAAATCTTGTCTCGTCTCGATCTCATGGACCCAATCTCCAGGCTCGTCTCGTCTCGTGAAAATTCTGTCTCGTCCCATCCCTAGTAGTTAATGGACACAAAATATAATTATTCATTTGAAGAGTATTGATTAGTATTAGTAAACTTAGTGTGGGGCTGTGCACAATTTGCGATAAAACATAAAATAGTGAGCTTAACCCCAATAGGTTTACCTTTTTTGGTGAAATGATCATATTGCGCACAAAGATTCACCATTTCTCTATTTAATGCAGTTGTCTGTTTATAAATCATAGGTTTTTTACGTTTATTTTAGGGCTGCAACAAGTCAATTGATTCATCGCAACGAACTGATCTCAGAGTCCAAATCTTGTGCTGAGAGAAGGGGTTTTAAGACAAAAAAAAAAGTCATTACTTTAAAACACTTTAAAGTCAAAGTATCGAAATCAATATCAGCACTGAAAAAGCTAATCCCTAATTTAGATTTAGAGACAAAACCCGCGCCATATTTCACACTAGAAAACTTTGGCTTTTAAATAGTGGGGCGCCTCCTGAAGTGGTCTCACGCAGACATAGTGGGACAATGTCTTCCACAACAGAAACTTTCTCAGTCAGTTTGTTCTTCCTTCCTCGTGTCTCACCTTAAACTCGTCCTTCTTGATGACTCCGCCGGGCTGAAGGTGCTGCCGGATCTCGTGGAGCACAGTTAGCATGGCGATGTTGGTTTTGCCGGCTCCGGTCGGCGCGCAGATCAGCAGGTTCTCGTTGGTGTTGTAGGCCGTCTCGAAAACCAAAGACTGGATTCGGTTCAAGCGCTTCATCCCTTTGAACACCAGCTGACCGATCTGAAAGCAAACCGCAAGAGGAAATGTAAGAACTCGGCAGAAAAAACGTTTTTATTTCATCATCTCTTTTTCGAGGGGTCCTTACAATGTAGACTTTTCAGGACTCTGTGTGACATCAGCATTGACTTGTCCACTCAAAACCTACTGTCAAACCAATCACACTAGAGCTTCATCCTCAGTCGCTCCTTTCATCTTTTCCACATACTTTTCCAGAAGTTTGAAATGTGTTTATGGGAGGAGCTAAGAGGATTCACTTTAAAAGGTTAATTTAGATAATTATCAGGGTTTCTGCAGGGATATAGAGGACACATTTAGGACTTTTTAGGGCTGTTTTCACTGTCAAACTGTGTGTTGGGGTCAAAACGAAATTATTTTCCAGGTTTTTCTTGGACAGTTTTGTGCAAACTCACTCATCGTTATGTGGGTAAAAACCACGACTGTGCTGCCGCGATGGTCAAATGTTGTCAGTGCATTTTCAGACACCAGCATCTCTGTGGCAAGTAGGTGTTAAAATTGTAAAAAGTGAGCTTTTGAGGTAAACATACAGTCAGTAATATGCATGTCTGAGCCTGTTTGAACAGATCGAAGTCCTGTTTTAGTTAGTCTATTAGAAAACTTTCGTTGGGCTTGTGGCTCAAATGTGTAAGGCTCAGGGCTAAAAGTACTCTTATCACTTCGTGGTGCATATAAATAGACGAGTGACATGCGGTCGCAGAATCGAAATGCGTGCAGATTAGGCATGGACGATAAATTATGGTATCGGACTGATATAGAAAAAGTGGTCGATATTTGACGCTGATATTTCTAAAGGAGGTTCTCTAGTCTCTCTGTGACATGTGTCAGTCTCAGTTTGTCCTGAAAACATTAAATATGCTATTTTAAACAGACTAATAATTACAAATGATAAATCAACGATTAGGCTAAAATTGGTCTTTATATTTACATAATGATGCCATAAATCCTTTTTACCCCAGGTGAATATACTTGTTTGTAGGTTTGTAATCTTATGAGTTGTGCTTAATTCATCTTTCAAAGGCAAAGAAAAATACATTAAAAACATACTGTCAAATGTAAAAATAAAAGAGCCAGTGTTTCTGGTTATCGACAGAAATGACAAGTGCAGGTTTTCCACCAGGAGGCAGCAGATTTTTGTAGAGACAAAATACTCACATGAACCTATGTGTTTCTGTATTGCAACCGTTCCATACATTTGTATGCAAAGGACATAAAATCATATCTTGGAGTGCAAGTAAGTAACTAGACCTGTGTCCTGCACAGTGCTGTCAATCAACGTCTGTTCACACCCACTCGGCTCCCACTTTAGCGAGTTTGTTTGGAGGGGGATTGTGGGTAGAGTAAGTCTCTGACGACACGTTTAGTCTCACTTTAAGACCACAAAATATACAAATCAAGACCTATTCCAGAGTCTTGATCTACAGTATTCCTCTTCTTTTCCAGATGGATTATAAAAACTAAATATTTGTGAAAAATCTAGTGAATTAACAAAAAAATAATGCAATTAATACAGCAACTGAGCAATATATCTATTCTATCAAGCAATAACAGAGGAAGAAATAGGAATTTTCAACAGAAAAAGCACCACTAGTGGGAAAAAGATCATTCAAAAATGTAAGACCTGTGCAAACATTTTTAAGATCTAAGACTTTGTGAGACTTAAAGACAGTTTCAGACATTTTAAGACTGTTCAGAAACCCTGTAATTACGTTAGGAATACAAACACACCAGAAATGATTTATCTTATTTATATAAAGAAGTCAGCAAACTCTATAAACTGGAGTGAAAACCATTGGAAGCTGGACGTGTAATCCAAAATCAATCTAACAAGCCCAAATGTCCGCAGTGAAAGAGCCGAGTACAGAGAGTCTTGTCTGACACCGAAAGCAGACAGACGATCAGCAGCAGCAGTAGTCGGTGACAGGGAGACACCAGTGGAACTACAGGGTCTGCAAATGTCTGTGTGGGAGGCTTCAGCTGTCAATCAAACTGCCCTGTGCTCTGGCCCTCAATCTCACTGTGAGAGATAAGGAGAGAGAGAGAGAGAGAGAGAGAGAGAGATGTCCGGCGTGAAGGGCAGAGAACACAGCAAGAGAGAGAGAGACGGTGAAAGGAGAAAAAGAGAGTGGGAGGCAAGGGTAGAGAAAGTGAGCTGCCTTTTACATAAATATTAAAGATACATCACATAACTTTTAAGCCAGATCTAAACATTTGGGGGACCTAAACAAAAATCTGCTTCTGAACGGAGGCCCTCCAAGCTTTTCTACGAAACCTCAATCAGTCAAGAAATAATTTAAACGAACTTATTTCATTATAATTTACAAATATACACAAATAAAAATGTTTGTTCCCAGTCTTTGATTTTGCGCTCTATGCTGAGAACGATCAGACGTATGTTTCTTGAAGACAGCACAGGGGAAGCAGCTGTACCTCTGCCATGTCACAAAGACAGAAAAGAGGAAGGTCCATCACTTTTAAGATGGATTGGTCAAATATGGTTTATGTACAGTGCAAAGCCAACAAGCAAGATGATTGAAGAACTGACATCAACTAGAAAAACTTTCAGCGCTCAACAGGGGAGCCGTCTGCTTTTAACCCAAAAAAAAAATGACTACAACAAGAGCATTGTTTTTGCTCAGATGTTTTTGTTGGACTAAAAACATTACAAAATACATGTCTACACATAAGCAGGCCTGCATCTCCCTAAAATCAACCCTTCTGTGTCCAAGAGAAGACGTTCCTCTTGCTTGTTTTCATGGAAACATCCTTCTCTAATTCTTACACACTGTATATCTTTGAAACTGAAATGTGCTTACCCATTTTAGACTATGGTGATGTGTTATACATGCATGCTTCTTCCAATGCTTTAAGCTTTAGATCCTGTCTACCATGGAGCCTGAGATTTGTGACAAACCTAAAAGCCCAACACATCACTGTGTGCTCTATGACAGGGTTAGTTGGACGCCGTTGTCCCTACGTAAACTGAAACATTGGCGCCTTTTTATTTATAAAGCCATGTTAGGTTTACTCCGCAGTATTTGGCGGATTATTTGGTGCCCAGGAGCTCTGGAGACTTTAACCTGAGGTCTCAGAGTGTTCTAACGCTGTACCAGAGTCACAACTGAGCTTTGCTGCACCTACGTCTTGGAATGAACTACAAACTGAAATTGGTATAAGCAACCCGGTATCATTAAACACGTATAAAAGGTTTCTAGATGTTTTAGAGGGCCAGTCTTCATCTTGTAAATGTTTTTTATGAAATTTGTAAGTTTGTTCTTCTTATTGTGCAATCTTGTGTCCTTGTTTGTTGTAAAATATCTGTTTATTTTATGTTTTGCTGCCTCTTGGCCAGGACACTCTTGGTTAAATAAAGGTGAAATAAAATAAAATTAAATAAAATGCGGCTGCTGGTTCTTTAGAGCTCCCCAATGAGAAACACAACTAAAACAGTTGTCTGTGAGTTTTAATCGATATGTTTATTTAATTAAGTTGTTTATAGTTGCTTAATATGGTGAATTAAAATATCCAAAATACAGTATACTAGAACAATAACAGAGTATAGTATATTAGAACTATCAAACAGGTCTATAAACATTTCTTCAGATGATCAACATTGGAATAATCTACACTCAGGGAAAAAAAAAAACGCAACACATTTTGGAGTTTTAGGGGGGCAAAATAATTTTATTTTTGAGATCCGCATGTTTCATATGAACCTTACATCCATTTCTAATCCTCAGGCCAACTCTTGTGGCGTTTACACATTTTCAGTCCAATAACACAACCAAACAATAGAGCAACTCCCAAACCAAAAGTGACAGAGTTTCATCAGACTGTCAACAGTTCACTGACCCCGTTGGGTCTGGACAGAGGTTATTCAGCCTCATGGATCGGCAGTAATGTCTGAGTGGATCCATTCTTCCTCCAGTGCCGCCCTCAGCTGCAGCTGAGTTTCAGGATGATGTTCACCTCGATGGACACGCACACTGAGCAGATCCCAGACATTTTCAATGGGATTTAAGTCTGGACTCATGGCTGGAGTCACATGGGGTCGCGCATTGTCGTGCTGGAACAGAGCTCCCGCCCCAACTTGGTCCAGAAAAGGGAGCACCACAGGCCTCAGGATCTCATCCTGATAACGAAGACCATTCGCTCCACAAGACGACTAATGGTAGAGCGGTGACTCCAAACACCCTGGAGACACAAGACAACACCGTCCAACTTGGAGCAGCCAATAGCTCCATCCCTCTCTGGTTGGACAATCATGGCATCGTGAAGAAGTGTGTTTTTGGCTTCATTCTGGTGCCTTTTATAGAGAAGACTTGAGCACAGTTAACCAACGGTAAAAGTCAACTCTGAGTTTCAAACATAAACGACCCTGTAATGCACTCTTTATTGTTCTCACAATCAGTCAAGCCAAACCAAGAAATCTGTTCACCTGTCTTCAGCTTACTAGGGACTCAAATCATGATGTAACCCATTTTTTACTCGTTTTCGAAGGAATTTTCGAAAATTAAAATGTTGCGTTTCTTTTTTCCTTGAGTACAAGTCTAGGTACAAACTTTGGCTAATTTTGTACACTTTTAGCTTAGCCTTGTCATCTTCCTGAACAGATTTTCTGTTTTTTAGCCATTTCTCAGTGTCTTCCCGCTTCCTGTTGCTCGTTGCCCCTACACGGCGCTTGGGTGAAGATGCCTTGAGCTTAGACAGGCCGTATTATTTATTCAAGGATTCATTAGAAGTATGTCATCACTTTTCTCCCCTCCTCGTTTCGCTCCAACACTCAGAGAACGAAATAATTAAAGAGTCGGCAGGGATGGCAAAGTGAGAGAGAGAAAGAAGGGGAGAAAAAGTGAAGGAGGAGGAGAGGGAGAGAGAGGAGAGGGTAGAGGTTATTAATGCATCAAAGAGTAACTTTATTAGAGTCCACTTAAGCTGGCAGGAGTGTGCGAGGGGCAGCGTGAGGTCGTGGAGAATTATCCAGAACATGGCAGCAACTATCAGCGCAGAAGAGACATTTATATACGTAACGAGGCTGTATGTGGAGCTTCAGATGGTTTCAGAGGGTTTAATATTGCTCAACATGAAGCGATGTGTAGGATGAATCCAGCGATAAGTGGTCGTGAGTCAGTGTATGTTCGACTACACAGACAGACAAAGTGGGACTGTCAAAACTGCACTATTTTTCAGTCTAGTTATAAATAGAAATATGATTGACTTAAAAATGTTAATTGCAGCACATTTTACATGTTATTGGCAATTTTTTGACATGAATTATAATAAAACTAAAAAATGCAATGGAATGAAAATATAGAGTATGAGCAAAAATAAAATTTATGCAGCGAGTCTCAAGAGAAAAACAAACTTCTTTCCTCCGTGAGCGAGTTTAAAGTGTCAGAGTAAGTCAAACTACTGTAATTCTTCATGTTTGGAAGGTAAATATAATCTATGCCCCATAAAGAGTTGAATCTATAGAATCTGCATCAGAAAGAAGAAAAGTGCTGTTCTACTTCCTCGTCTGTAACACAGCTTTTGTGGTTTAAAGATGAAAAAGACACAAGTCCTCTTTTTATCCTAAAAATGTTATTTAATTGTGGTAGTTCATTTTCTTTCACCAAAAAGTAGTACAAACAAAATAACAGTGACATGAAGTTTGATTTAGAAAAAGAGCGTTATCTCAGAAGTTTCTCGTCAAACACTGAAATCTAATGAAAACAACGAATTTCAAATGCCTATAAAAAGAGAACGGATTAATGTAGAATAACAATTCTTTTTTAAATGAAAGTAGACACTTGTAGGTCTCATTTGGTGTTACATGCATATTCTAGTGCACAAGGTTTTTGGTGGAGCTGTGAATATTGCTTAAAATGAGCAAAAAGGCCTGGCAGGGAAGGAGGGTCAAAGTGAGGATAGGGCTGGCAGTGAAAGAGTTAACATGGCTCACATCATGTCCCCTTTAAACTGTACTCGTTATAATACCAGTCACAGCAGTTTTAATGAGAAACACCTGAGCTGCCACAGTCGGACTTCCAGCCCTTCTCCTCACTATAAATATTCATCTGAGAATTTACGCAGCTACGGATTTACCCTCTGGATCTCACCAAAGAGCCGCCACCATCATCACTGACCCTTCGTTTGATTTATCGACTTTGCAACAAAAACGCCATTGTCCCCCGCGCTTCTTAAACATGCTAATTCATGCAAATGTATACCGGCCCTGCGTTCACCTTGAGCTAACGCACGCATGTTGTAAATAGAAAGTTGCCGTCGCTTAATGATCTTTGGAAATCTTCAGTGAGATTTTATACTCTCCTTAAAGCCCTCTTCTCGCACTTCATTGTTATGCAAATGAATGCGCGCACACATCTTTTTTTCCCGTCGGAGAAATCCAGCGGTGCGCGCTCGAAACACTCCCAGGGCGCCGTGATGCTGGAGTCGTATTTACTGTGCTGCAATGAGCTTTACGCAGTTGTAACAGGAAAAACAGCTTGGGAAAACATTGCTCATCAAGAATATAAACGGAAACTAAAAGAATCTATTTTAGATTATTGTTTTTCTTCATCCAAGAAACATTAACTTGTCACGCATGTTAACTCACAAAGCGTGCATGTTTAAACGGCTTTTTTCCCCTCAAACTGAAAACACTTTGTTCCGTCTTATGATGTCATTAAGTGGTAATACGTGAAGTGCTCCGCGATGATTTGAGACTCCACATCTTCACTAGAATCTCTTCATATATTTTCAGTTACAAATGTTTGAAAAATTACAGCTATTCATTACATTATTTTAATTCAACCTCAGCAGTATCATCACTGCCCGATTTTGCTGAAACCTAATTAGTTGCACACATTAGAGATTGATGTGGATGAGCTGTGAAAGTGAAAGAAAGTTAGATTGTTTATGTTTATGAATGAATATTTGTGGATTTTAAATAGTGTTTGAAGGAAGTGACCCTTTTTGTAATTTATATTAAGGTATTTTTGCTATATACATCTAATCTGTATAAGCATTATTTAAAACCAACCTGCTCAGAGACTGCAGGTGGAAATGAGCATTTCATAACCTGGTACCAGCATCTCTCCTCTGACTTTTGTCTTGATAATGTATAGTTGTGCACTGTCGCTGTACAAATAAATGTATACTATGCCATACTATAATCAACTTTTTTTTAGCCAGGAAAGTCCCACTGAATTCAGAATCCTTTTGCAGCGAAGTATTGAAGAAAGAGGGAGGGGAGGGATTAAAAGACACGTTTTTAGCAGTTCGGGAAACCGGCTACACCTGGCGGAAATCTATAAGGGGAGATATATTCTTTTCTTTCTTTGATTGATGAAGCTATTGAGCCCTTGTCTGCACTTGTGTTCTTGATAAATATCACAAAAAAATAATCAAACTATTGTACATTAAAATGACATGGTGTCATATTCTGGGGATGAAAAATCAAATGCATGCTCCCAGAGCCGGCTCGTTATATAGGCAGTATAGGCAAATGCTAAGGGCGCAGAGTGAGGAGGGGCGCCGGCCGAATGCTCCGGAGATGCTGAGCTGACGTCTGATACATGCATCTGATCATCCACAGCACTAACGCTATCTACAAAGCCAGTGTGGTGAACAGGAGGCTGCATGCGCCTCTTGACCTGTCCCTGTCAGTGCAGCGTCAAAGCAGAGCTGTTTAACAAACAAATTGTTTCTTTGAGAAGCATTTTGAACTCCCAGTGATATTTTGTGAAACGAGAGCTTCATTTTGATCTAAGGCTTGTTCAAATCCGTCTTATATATATGGAGAAAAGGTCCAAAATGTACAGTGAAATAAAACGTGTGTAAAGAACAACGGCGAAAAACGGCGCACCGCGGAAATGTTGAACGTGGCCCTTACAGATTTTATTTTGGCATGAATGTGACATAAAACGGACACTGACCTGATAAAAGTCTATACAACAGCAGCAGCAGTGTTTTCTTTGCTCTAACCACACAGGACCGTCCTGAGTCAGTCTCCTAAAAGCTCAGTTTTACAGGGGTGGAGCTAAGGGGGGCATCTGGGACTGGGGCCCCCTTCAAATGGGGGGGGGCATTTAATTTTTTTCATGTCTTTTTAATTATAGTAAAATTACATCACATAATAAAATATCACATATAAAACTCACCAAAAATGCAGGAATATACACAGAATTTAAAAAAATTCTCCTGGGGAGTTACATCAAAATCTGGATTTATTTACATTTACTTGTATTTAAGTGGCTTATGGCACTAAGGGTCTGTTTGTAAATATAATTTACATACAAATTTATTTTGGAAAGGGGAGCAGGGGCTAGAAAAACACTACAATTTATTTCAGGGGCGCTATTTTGAAATCTCGCTAAGGGCGCCAAAAGGCCCAGAGCCGGCATTGCATGCTCCCACTGAAACAGAAACAGTGTTCTTAATGCAACAAGAAACATAGTAAAAGTAAAACAGTGCTTTTGTTCAAGTCTATTTTCATATACTGTATCACAGAAATCTGCTTGCAATAGTGAGAGGTCGTGATCCAGTCCTTGGTCTTCTGAAAGTTGTAAAAACACGCTTTGAAACTTTCTATGTCAAATAATTAAAAGGCATCTTCCCAAACTCCCGCTAACTCAATCTATATACACGCTTTTTTTCTGCTATTCCTGTTTTTATCAATGCCATTTACAACCGTTGTTATTTTTATTCTCTCCGCGGACAGTTAAAACACCATTCCAACGTTGTATTTAATTTTCTTTGTCTCGTGTTTCTTTATTAAACGCTGCCTCTGAGCAAAAGTCCGTGTCTGGTCTGTTAGTGCTGGAGTTCTGTGTAATTAAGTGGACCGAGTTGAACTGAGACATAAAAGCTCTGTTTTATGAAGACTGGAGCAAAAGGAAACCAGCTTGTTGAATTTAATTGTTGAGGGAAAATGAGGTGAACATCTTACCCATACTAAGTCTTGCGCACAAGTTCAATAAAAAGTCAATTCCTCTTTGTTTATGTGTGTATGTTTGGACCAAATGTGGGCAACAAATGGTCCTGTTTTTGGATCTATCACCTTGCTTTTTCCACAATATCTTTTAAAGTGCATAAGACATAATTGAAGACAACAACAGCCTTGGAGCGTTCAAGGCGTCTAGTGTACATGTTATGTCAATGTAAACCTGCAGTCTTGATCTGTTCAGCGTATTTGCCGCGTGAATTTGCATCCAGGGCATCAAAATTCGCTTGTCTGGGCGTCTGTGATGCCGTGTCTTGCGAATTAGACGCTCCGACCTGTACTGCCTCATCAGACATCGATGCCAGAGTTGGGCACTGCTGAACTTTCAACGCCTGAAAGCCCACGTCCATCATCCGGACACTACTACTCTCCACTTTTTAATCGAAAGGAAGCTTGGTAAAGGTAAGCTCACATGGATATATTAAAAATCCTAATTGCAGTGTTTAAACCCCTGCTGTACAACGTGACAATAGAGGAGTACAGAGACAGAGTTTTAAAAAGGACAATGTCTGAAAGAAGAGAAGTTAGCAAGTTGTGCTCTCGGGTAAGTTAGCTATACGTTTTAGAAATGCAGCTAAGTCTCTCTCTCTCCTGCTAGCCCAAGCACCAAATGCAGCCCCTGAGATGATTTTATGTGGCCCCCAAGATGGCTTCTGGTTAGTATTGGTAGAACAATTTCAACCAAATATGTTTTTGGGATATCGTTTTTAGCGTACGGTTGCAACCCTTGTCTGTAGGACCTCACTCTCACTCGAATACAGCAATGTACATACAATTTGTCCAAAACTTTTCTGGGAAGGACAGTGTGACCCTATTCCCCCTGTTATCCACTTTTTTCTTTATTTAACACAAGGGCCTAAATATTACAATATAAAAGAATGATTGTGGACATTTAGTTCGACCTCATTTTAAAATGTGGCCATTGACCATCCCTGACTTCGATCATTTTTGCCCGAGCTCCGTTTGAGTTTGAGAAGATGCACAACAAAGCCTTTTGCAAAAAACGGGGAGCGCGTCGAGGCATAAAAAGTGCCCTTGTCGCCCCAACGCCCCCAACACACCTTTGGGGCGTTTAGGGTGTCAGCTACAAAAACATTCTGCGTCAAAATTTGCTTCAATGTGGAAAATTGAACGCTTTAGCGATGTCTAGTCTGAATGCAGCATAATTAAGTTCTCAGTTTGTAACTGCTATAACAGTGACTCAATAGTTTACTCACAGTTGTTCTGTTGCTTTATGTTCGTGCAATCTTGTACTGTCCTGCAGCTGATGTTCAATAGCACACTTTACAAATGACGTCACCCGGAAGTACTACTGGGAGCAAAATTTAGACAAACAAACCGGCACGCGTGTTTTTGTTTACTCATAGTCTAAATTTTTGCTCCAAGTAAATACTTGCTGTAGATTGTTTGCGTAGCTTTATCTACAGTCTTGACTCAAGTCACCTTCAGGCGACTTGTCCTCAGACACTCACGTTACCTCACACATCTCATGTTCCAATGGTAACAATGTGCTTTTGTCTAGGCTTTCCTCTGTTAAAAGACGTTTCCTTCCACGCTTGGGTGGGCAGGCTGTTTGGTTGGGACGTTCTGTTGGGTCTTTCGCTTGCATTGCTGCATGTTCAAGAGCTCACAGTCTGTTAGCGTTGCTAGTTCTGATTTGTCAGCCTAAGGCCATTCCCACCGTCAAAGTGCGGCCAACAAATGTACGTGTTGCTAGTTATCCTCTTTACACTTTGGAAATCTGCCCGATCACAGAAATATTGCCATCATCATGATTTCTCAGTCTTTACCTTGGCCTGCTCTTTTTCCCACTGTGTCTTCCCGGGTTTTGGAAACGAGATGAAAAATGTTCCCTCTCCAAGTTGCGTAGTCCCCAACAGCAGTGTTTTGTGCCTCCTCGTTTCATCATCGTTGGGTTGTGAAAATAACTTTGTTTTCGAACCACCTTTGCACACATGCAACCACGCCCCGCTCGCGTTTGTTTGTCCGCAGTTTGCACCCACAATGCTTTGCGGCGTGACGTCCCACTCTATTTTTAGAAACTGGGAAAGGCGCTATTGGTCAGAAAAGTCCTGCGTAAGAGTTGATCAAGATTTAGATGAATTGACTTTGCACCCACCATAGAAATGAACTGGAGCGGCAACGTGTATCATAGAGACGGAAAAAATGCACAATTGGACATGCATTTCTACAAGACTTGGCTAAAAAAACACTGTTACATTATCAGGTGAACAATAGTCCTAATAATCTTACAACAAAAACAGGTCTAACAATCCCGTATCAGTCAGTATAACCCGCTCTGTACCTGCTTCAGTCCTCTGTGTTAATTATTTAGCTCTAAATGCTGTGTCCTGATCCAGCTGGCCCGGACCAGAGAGAGCTCATCTGTGGTCTGCATTTACAGACCGGGTTAAATCATGTCTTTAATGAGCAGCTGTCCACGATGAGTCCACCACAAAACCAATCTTTAGACACAGCTGCTCTCTGTTTGTCTCTTTGAAGGAGAGAGACCTGCTTCTTGAAAAAGCCCTGAAACGGGTTTGATTGAAATAAACGTACTTAGATTTACAGATGTGTTTTCAAAATATCTATAAAGGTAAAAATAAATTGTCGATCAGTGTCGTTTCTACAGTATGTCTAATAATAAAGCATTTTCTTCTCATTTTCTTTTTTTTTTTTTTGGTTTTAGCTTAGCGTTAACAATTGTGGATGTAATGACGTTGTACTGTTTGGCTCCAGTCCAACAGTGATCACAAGTGCTTTTTTTAGACTGAAAACAATCACATGATGGATCTGAGCTGGCACATATACTGTAGGTTAAGCGTTTAAAGTAGTAATATTTGATTTTTAATAATAGAAACAATTGGTGTCAAAGGGCCACGCCCACTAACGATCATCCGTGGGCGAAACATAACGCAAGAGGTGCATCAGAACATCTTTCTCACTCACTGCTCCACAACTGCAACAGCAAACGTGGACTTAAATATAATAAACATCATGTAAAATCTGCTTTTCTGAGTTTTTAATCTTGTTACAGCAGTGTTCTCTCATCATTACTTTACCCAAAGTTGTATTCCTGCATGTTTGAGTAATCTTGTGTTGTCCTGCAGCTGATGCTAAAGAGTTTAGAAAATCCCCGACTTCACCTACCACCCATCCCCGCCCACTTGTCTGTGTTTACTTGCGTTTACTCAAAAACTAGGATTGTGAGTTAAACATGTAAGGTTCAAAAGTGTAATTTTGATGCTTTCTACATAAAATAGTGTTTCCATGGTTACTCCCGCAGTTTCATCTGTGAACAGTTGCCACAAAAACACAGATTTACTAGATTCCACATAATCGTTCTGTATTTGGCTTTGCCCTGGCTCAAACTGAAAAGATTTAACCCAGGAATTCATGTTGCTTAGTTACCTGTTACCTTGACAACACTATTTTATGTCATAACCGCAGCAAAATGGCAGCCTCCATGTAATTCCTTAAAAACAATATTTAAAAAAAACAACAAATACTTCCAAGGTATTTGTCCTGTATTTATATAAGTGATGATATTATACGTGTTTTAGGATAAACATGTGATTATATCCAGGGTTCACTTTAAATCTATCCATGACCTAGCACCAAGATACATCTCCGACATGCTAGTGCCTTATGAGCCGCCTCGTGCTCTGAGGACGTCAGGGACCGGCCTCCTGCTGGTGCCCAGAGTCAGGACTAGATATGGAGAATCAGCGTTCCAGTTTCATGCAGCTCAAATCTGGAATAGTTGTGAGACAGGCCTCTTCTTTGGCTGTTTTTAAATCTGGGCTCAAAACGGTTCTTTTTAAACGTGCTTTTGACTGAAATTATTTGTTTTACTGTTTTATTGTTTTTATTGTTTTTTTATGCATATTTATATTCTGTGTTGTTCTACATTAATGTTGTAAAGCCTTTTGAGTTGCGAAGTGTATGAAAGGTGCTTTATAAATAAATGTTTTATTATTATTATTTTACATTTTAACCCTCTGGGTGCCATCGTCGCAATACTGCGACACGTAACTTAACCGGAGAAAACGGACTCTCTCTCTTCTTAAAATCAAAAACACTGTTTCTACATGCTTCCACTAGATGGCCGACATCCAGAGCTTTCTTTTAAGCCCAAAATTACTATAGGTTCTTATTGGACAAAATACAGAAAGGGCGTGTCAAAGACGCTGCTTTTTAAGTGAGTTGTGAGTGAAGAGAAGCGAGGGAGCGCTGGTCTGACTTCTGCAAAGCGAATCTGGCGAAAACTTTCACTAGATCGGAGGCTTTGTGCCTGATACTGGTAGATTCACGTTGTGAGGAAGACGATTACGTTCTCAGACGATGAGAGCGGGAGTGAGAGTGAGAATGGGTGCACTGATCTCAGCTGCGGTCGTCCAGCGGCAGCCGCTCCGGGCTTTCCTCTTGGAGGGACAACAGCACGGACTGATCCAAACAAACTTTTCCTGTTACAAAACACGTGTAGGACATGGGGCAGGGATAGTATGTAGGTTCTAGTAAGAGGAGGAGGGTGAATACGGAGGTTAAAACCACCGATGTGCACGTCAAAATTCTCCCCGGCATCAGTGTGAGGAAGCGGGGGAGAGCGGCAGCTGGGGGAGGAGGCGGGGAGAGAGTTTACTCATATTGGTGCTATTTCTAATTCAATATTCCTCTAAAAAAATGAAAAAATAAATAATAAAACATGTATATCTCCCTGTTTTTACTGTCAAAAAACAATCTTATTCAGCGGTCTGAAAAACATGCAATAATAAGGGCATAACATAAATAATATTCTACATATATACAATATATTACCATATTTAATCTTTGAATAATATCTAACACTTTTCCAATTCATAGTAGAGCTCTATCTTAAAGTAAATTTAAGCTACAGCCTTTTGAAAGTTGCAGAGTAAAAACCGCATTTCCACTGAAAAAACCTTGGTGCCCAAAGGGTTAAGAATCCTGACAAACAGTTGCAGTGACGCACAGACATAAGAAGAGAAATTACAAACAACCTTTACTCTGACCACACCTCCTAAACTCATGGAGGGGCACATCGGGGTTCAAATCAGGCCAAAACTCCTGCAGTGTGAAGAAGACTTTAGTCAAATGTTCTCGCACCACTGGCAATTACATTCGCTCAAAGTAAGAAACAATGTCTTCAAACAAGGTCAAAACAGTTTAAAATGTGTCAACATTTCCAAAACTACCGTTATAATCCAAGAATCAAGCCATTTTTTATCATCTCGAAATCCATTTTTTGCAGTGCGCAGAGCTTTCAATCAGAGCAAACTATTAAAAATCAGAAGTCAGCGACCCGCGATTTGATAGAAATGTGATTAATTGCTCTGCTCTGAGCTTATATGGGCCACATTTTCAGATCTATAAATGCACGGAGAGTGGAGCTAACATGTAAACAGCAGCAGCAGCAGCAGCATCCACAGACGACCATTAGCAGGAGCTGGCAGAAGCTGAGTGGGACGGCTCGTTAGCAAAGTATGTACACAGCCTACAGCCATATGGACAAACTGGGAGCGCTGGGAATTCCACGCCAATCCACCGGACACTTAAAAAGCATTAATTGGGCCCTTATAGATTACGGCAATGATTTGGAAATGCTACGGCTAATTGGGATGTGGCATAGAGACTGTGTTTAAAAACAAAATAAAATACATGGGTTTAAAACGGGATTTGTAAAGATGAAAATGAAGATGTCGTTCTTCAGGTTTAAACGTTTTGTTCTTATAATTAATTTCTACTTTGTGTTCTTTTTTTGGTACTGTTATTTGATGTTTATTTTGCATGAAAGGTACAAAACAGAGAAATGTGTGTATTTGCAATTAGGGCCCGACCGATATGGCTTTTTGGGAACCGATTCCGATATACAGTATTGGAGGCTGGGGTGTCGATAACCGATATGACAGTCGATATAATTAGAAATCAAAAAATACTTTTTTATTAAGAGCAAGTGTTAAAAAAAACTCTGTATGACTTTAGTGATTTTAATTTGGGTTTATTTAGGTCATATTTAGTGTTACTTTGCCTCTTATGAGTGACTTTAAAGGCTGAAACTTGTTTGTATAACATTATATTTGATAGACTTGTACTACTGAAGTGAATTCAAGAAGCAGTTAGCCTCATTAATATGCACGACGTCGTCTCAATTAATATGCGTAAATGCCGACCATTAACACCTCTTTTCATGGCTAATTTACATGTCAATGTATCTCCAGTATCATCAACACAGACACAACACTTTACAGTCGTCAGAAAGAACGAGCTGAGGCAACGTTATTGTTGTTGCATCATGACCTAACTGCTGCTACATTAAGGTAACAAGTTACATTGAAAGTTAAAGCGAACACGTTTTCAACACTCACCGTCTTTTCAGATCCCAAGTCTTCACACAAATAATTCCTTTAATCCAAACTCCAAACAAGAAAGTAGTGAGAAAGCCAACTTCTTCTTGTTGTTAACAGCAGCTGTGTGTCCTTCTGACGAGGATCATTCTTCTTCTCCACACTGACACTTTGATAAAATACAAATTCTTTCATTTGTTGCGGCGTCATCTGTGATGAAGTTTTTTCCTTTTCTTGAGTTAGTAGCGGAGTTGAGAGCATTTAAATCCAGCGCTGCCCAGAGCGTCAGTCTGGTGATGTGTTCAGGTGCAGTCCTACAATGAAACACCTCAACAAATAAATGTAATAACTGCGCTAAATATGATCTGATTAGTAATTGAATAGAATGGTTGTATTCTGGAAGATCTAAGTTTTGAAATGAGGTACAACATGCCCTAAATATCGGCGGTATATCGGTGATAATTTGGCCGATAGCTGATAAGCCTGTAAGTACTCATATCGGCCAAAAATATCGGCTCTCTCCGTCTGTCACTTACTTCTCTGCCTCCCTCTCTTTCTCTTCCTCTCTCTCTCTCTCTATCTGCTCTCTCTTTTTCTCCCTCTCTCTCTCTTCTATCTTTGTCTCAATATTCTCTCTTTTCTCTGACTCTCTCTTTGTCTTTATCTTCTCTCTTTCTCTTCCCTCTCTCTTTGTCTGTCTCCTCTCCCTTCTCTCTTTGTCTCCATCTTCTCTCTCTTTCACTTCCTCTCTCTCTTCTCTCCCCTCTATTTGTCTCTACTTACTCTCTCTTTCTCTACTTCCATCTTTCTCCCTTCTCTTTGTCTCTCTCTTTTCTCCCTTCCTCTTTCTCCCCTCTCTTTGTCTCTATCTTTGCTCTTTCTCTCCTTCCCTCTCTCTCCCCTCTCGTTCTCTCCCTCCCTTTCTCTTTTCTCTTCTCTCTCCCTTCCTTCCTCCTTTCCCCCTCTTTGTCTCTCTCTTTTCTCTCTCTCTCCCTATCTCTCCCCTCTCTTGTCTCTCTTCTCTCTCTTTCTCTCCCTCTCTCCAATCACTTTGTACCTTCTGTCCTTTCTCTCCCTCCCTCCTTCCCTTTGTCTCTCTCGTTTCTCTCTTTTGCTCCCTCCCACTCTTTGTCTCTCTCTTTTCTCTTTCACTCCCTCCCTCTCTTTGTCTCTCCTTCCTCTCCCTATCTCTCCCCTCTCTTTGTCTCTCCTTCCTCTCCCTATCTCTCCCCTCTCTTTGTCTCTCCTTCCTCTCCCTATCTCTCCCCTCTCTTTGTCTCTCTCTTTTCACTTTCGCTCCCTCCCTTTCTTCGTCTCTCCTTCCTCTCCCCTTCTCTCCCCTCTCTTTGTTTCTCCTTTCTCTCCTTCCTCTCCCCTTGTCCCCTCTTTGTCTCTCTTTCACTCCCTCCATTTCAATCCCAGGATAGATTATCTCTGCAAAGGAGAAGTGCTCACTAACACACGCAGATTTAGCCGAGATTTGTGAACCACATTTACTTCAGTTTTTGAGTTCAGCCTCTTCCAATGTAAAAACGTATTCATAAAAACCTGACTTTTGTTTTGTTTTAAGATAGAAGTTTGTCCATTAAAGGGAGGTGGCTGTGTTTCTCCGAGTCTCCTGAGCTAATTAAATCCCCGTGTGCGTTTGGTAATGGGAAGCTATAAGAGATATAATTGTTGCCGTCCCTTTAATTACTTTCTGGTTCCATTTCATTCCATTTGGGCTGACAGCCTGATCAACTTTTTAATTGCCACTTTTTGCACAACAGCTTATCAGCCTCGCTCCAAACCTGCATGCGGAGTGTGCTAAATGACCTGGCCAAACAACCGCCTCCAATAAACAAACCCGCCGGCACCAAACACTGAATAAATATACGGCACGCTGCAGGAAATGGGAATAACATTTGAATTATGAAGCCAACTCTTTGTAAATACACTGTTATAGGCTAAAAAGACAAATCTTATAGGATGAAACTGCATGGGATTAAAGTGCTTATGACAGGTTAGGCTACTCACTAGAATGAAGTGAAAACAATCATTATTTAATAGGGCTGGGTCATTTTCACAAAAATCAGAACTGTGATTTTTTTTTTTTTTTGCCCCAAGAAATATTGTGAATCACTGGTTTCCACCCTTATAAAATGCACATATTGTCTAAATTCGCATTAGTAAAGCAATAAAAAAGGCGAATTAAGATCGTTTCCATCAAAGCGCATAACTGGGTGTTGTTATGGCAACATGAGCTGTCATAACACCGCTGATCCTGCAGAGGGTGCTACGTGCACAGTCTGTTTGGTTTTACTTTTTTTTCACAGCCGCAGATTCTTCAATATTAAGTTGTTAGCGGCAGAATGCTCCGTCTTCTGCAAACTTTACCCGGTTATCACTTTATTAATGCGATGGATCTGTTTAACAGCGAAAATAAAAGTCTGCTGTCTTTGTTTTTAACACAAATCCTCCGCCGTGGAAAGGACAGCTCTGAATCACCGCAGTGTTGGACAAACAAAAACTTTCACAGAGTTTTTTGATCAAACAGCGCTGTGTTTCTCCGGGTTAGTTTTGATCGGCGGACCTCTGCAAACATGTTTTGTTTTTGTGGTGTAACGGTGCTGCGTGTCTGCAGCATTTTGGACAAAACAACTCAGTCTGTGTGGATTATTTTGCCTTTGTTTATCACCTAAGTCCCTCCTCCAGAGCGCTGCAGCAGGTAACTCGAGGGTCCCGTGGGTTTTAATTCGCTTCATGAGTTAATGCGAATAACTGCGTTTCCAGCATTCAAAATTCGCTTAATCCGTTATGCGCATAAAAGAAAATCCACCTCTAGAGAGCGTATAAACTTTTATGCGCATTAGGGATTCTAAATGCGATATTTGCCGTTTCCACCTCCCAGGACTTATTCGATACTTCTTAATGCGCATTAAAAACAAGGGGGTGGAAACGCAGTTAATGTGATTTTTGCATTTCCCCAAATACAAAAGCAACCAAAATTCATCTATTTATTACAAAAACTGCCCAGAATGTACTTGAGAAATGATTTTGACTAAATTACAACAATAGGAGTTATGCACTAACGTCTTCCGGTCTGACAGTTTGACTTAAGTCACTACATCCGGCGTAGTTGCCATAGTGACACAGATGTTTACTCCAAATGCGATGGACATCAGACGAGGAATTTGAGGCTAGTCCTGAAGAATCCTCTTAAATAAACAACATTCTCTTTTGTCAGCTGTTGTAGACGTAGCGATCGACGGCTAAAAATGCAGCTGCCAATAAAACACAGAACATGTTCAGCTTTAGAGATGTAGACGGTTTAAAGGTTTATATAGAAACAACCTTCAGGATACTTTCGGTGATGCAACATTTTAAAATGCTCACACAAGATCATTTGCATATTCTGGGACCTTTAATAGACCTGTTATTTATCTATTTATTCTTTGTTTGAATCGCACCAAATGCTGATTTTGCACAATATCCAATCATCTGTATAAAATATGATTGGTCTGTCAAATGTTTTGATATCACGTGGGTATCGAGAACCGGTTCTACTTGAGAACCGGTTCTATTTTTAGCAATCCACTGGAATCGTACGTCTCCTCTCCTATCATTCTTCTTATCAGTGCCGCTTTGGGCCGCTGTGACTTTAAATACAGCGTGAACTTCAACTCACGCTGGGCTGTTAAATTCGGTTTCATTACAACCACAAGTTTTAGTTTTGGCAAAGCTTAAGCCTCTCACCAATTCACTTGGATACAGCGCGCTTACGCACAGCGCACAGAGGAAATAAGAGAAGACAGCGGAGGTAAGCTTCCTCCGTTAATGTGAATGTTTGGAGGATAGGCTCATGCAGCTACTGTCAGCGGAGGGTATAGAAACTCTTTCTTTCCGCGCTCCTAATGCGCACTTTGTGTGTGTTTTCTTTGAGTCTGGGCGACCTCTCTCTCACTTTCCCTCTCTTCTCTGACGGCTCCCACAACTGTCAGCTGTCCTCGAAGCGCACGAGTTATCCGTCTCAAAGCGAGCTGTGCCCCAGCGCACACACAGCCGGGTCCCGGCCTTGGACTGAAGCGCGCTGTTCCGCCTTCTCCAAGCGCCGACCGCGGACTTGGAGCGGACTTTCTGGATCAAACAACAGTTGCACAGTTTGTGGTATACGGAGAAAGAGAAGGGCCTAGTCAGCGAGCAGGTGAGCGCAGGGAGAGTGTGATGTGTTTAGAACCTGGCCAAAGTTAAACCCTTACATAGCGTCATTATAGTGTTATCAATATCAAAAGTTAGCCTCTAGCTCTGAAATTAAGCCTGAAATATTATTTTTGCTCTCCATTTAGTCTATATTTAATTAGCAATCATCATAATAAAGTCCACAACATTGTCCAAATATATTAAAATTAGTTAAAATACAGTTTTTTCATCTAGATAGATAAAATACATCATTTTAAGAATCGATAAGAGAAAGGATAAGGAATCGTATCGATAAAAGGAATGATAATGGCATCGAAATCGATAAAATCTTATCAATACCCATCCCAATCACATGAACAACACATATACAAATTCGTTTTTGATTTGGACTGATACTGACACTGTTGTTATAAAGTCCTAACGGCGGATTTAAATGTATAATCTGGGAAACTTCCAAGACAATAGTCCCAAAACAGGCAAAGGATGATTGTTGAATATAAAGCAACACAGTAACAACTTGAGACGTGTCCTTTTTGCTCTGTCGTGACTGGTGCGGTGTTTGAAACTCATTGCATTTTCGCACTATTTCCAGCAAGCGCCTCAACTTTTCTGTGTGTGCTGTATACAAATCTCATGCAAAGTCTGTCGGCCGGAGAGTAAACGAGAAGACGGAGAGACGCGGACACAGCAAACAGGAGCGCCATTCATTTCCCCTCAGCAGCAGCAGGAAAGGGGGAGGAGGGGGAGGAGAGATAGGAGACAGTGAGGTAATCCATCATTTCGTCCGTAAGCACCTGCTGAAGAAGCAACCGGAGCCTCAAGAGCGAAAAAGTCCACAAACGGAACAGCAGAGGCAGATCAGCAGGGCACGCAGCATGGAAGCGCTGAAAGTAACGCCCAAAACAACTGTATGCAAGTTTCATTCTGATTAGACTGGTCCAGGTTAGCTAAGAATATATGTGCCTTATATACAGTATATATAGCCCTAAAGCCTTGAGTCTGTCTGCAATCAAAGAATTTTACATTTCTGTAACAGTTAGGGCACAAGACACACAGCAAGCGTAAAAATGACCACAGTGAGTCACACCTTGCCTGGAAAATCCACTACGTGACCGTTCCCTCTTGGATTTCTGTAGCCGTGATTGACAGATTAATTAGCCAATCAGTGACACGAATCTTCTGCCGTGTGAAAACCAACATGGCTGCTATCGACGAAAAAATACATGAAAAAACATCACATGGAACTGAAAAATATCGCGGATTTCTGCAGAATCAATGAGCGAAGCAAAAAAAACGATTTTAATGTGAGGTGAGTGAAGTTAGATTTCGGTCAAAATGACACACGACCCAGCTCCTTTGTTTCATCTGCGTCATGCAAATAAATGAATCTGATTGGCCGATACGATGTGGATTGATCTGAAACGCAGTCGAGGGGCGTGGTGACCAGACCCACTTTCACAGTTTGCTGAAGCGTGGGTTCTGGATCCCAGGTAAGGTCACACCTCTATTGCAGCTGAATGTGTGCGCTCTAGTCGCGCGTCATCGTGGCCCACTGACCCCGTGATTGTCTTTGGGAAAACTGTTCAGACTTGTCGGTCTGTGTTTCTGCTTGATCAGCTCTGAAGTGAAAATAATAATAATCACATGAAAGGGTTTATATCCCCCTCTGGACAGGCTGAACACGCAAGGTTTTCAAAAGTAAATTTGAAAACTTCTGAAGCTGAATCCTTCATACAGATCTGTCCCAGTGAGTGTGGTGGTGACACAAACACAACAGCAGAAGCCCGGTTTCTCCGTTTTGTCTGCATACACCTGTGACAAATGCCAAAACATAGGTTGAAATTACATGTACAATGGTCGCATGACGTGACGCCTGCTACATGCGAAAAGCGGTGTGGCGGATACTGCATAGCTTATTTTATTGCACGTAGGGCTTGCATAGCAATAATAATCACTTGCAGTATGTCCCTGGCCTTACATTGCACAATATTTCACTTTGTTACAATTCAGGCTGTAGCTTCCATGTGAGAAAGTCATTTAACTTTTACTTGTTATCATGATATAGTGAGTTGTTGCATTTTCAATTACAGTGACTAAATGGAGGGAAAATAAAAAAGGAAAAAACATTATTAAACACAGTTGTACCAGGGGTGCACGGTAGCAAGTGGTTAAAGCTCTGGCTTCCCAATAAGGGGTTGCGGGTTTGACTCCCGAGTCGGACTATACATGTATAACATCTCACGATCTCTCTGGGTGGAGTTTGCATGTTCTTCCTGTGTCACCGTGGTTTTCTCCAGGTACTCTGGTTTCCTCTCATATATGCATGTTTAGGTTCATTAGACATCACTGTAAATATCCTAACCCTGAGTGAATGAGAGAGTGAGTGTTTGTCTGTCTAACTCTGCCACGAGTTGGCCACTGTCCATACTGTTCCCCGCCTAAGGCCACAGTCATTGGGATAGGCTCCATCCACACGCGACCCCTAATGGAAACAAGTGGTAGAAAATTAATAAATGAACAGTTGTACCAAATGTTGTTGAAATTCAAAAATATTAGACAAGTTTCGTATAAATTGTGACTGGTCATTGATCATATGACTGGGTTTAGTTTAGTCCTGGTCTCACTCTGATGCTGCTTTCCAATCGGACCAGATTTCTGCGTCGAAACTTCAGGTTTACAAGTTAAATCAAGTAGACTTGCGTCGTGAGGCATCCTGTCACAAGTTTGCCTCCAGTGCAAGTTTTGAACAACCTGCGTCCACCACATTTTCCCCATCAGGCATTACCCAATCAGGCATTTGACGCAAAGTTTTTTTTTTTTTTTTGGTTTATGGTTGTTGTTAAAATTTGAACAAAGTCTCAACATTTTTCCATTGATCAGTAATGTTTTCGACCATTATTGTATCCTGGCCACAATAAAAAGACACTGACACAAAACGTCCGTCAGAATTGTTTCCTGTATGAATGCTTTTCTCCACCATAAGCAGCCATCAAAAGTGGCTCAGGGAATTTGGCAAAACTTATCTGGCAATCTTATCGTCGTCAGAAAAATGATCGTAGTATTTATGCAAAACTGTGGTTCACACTATCAAATGAAAATCTATTTACGCGTGAATTTGTGTCTCGGTGATGAGATGGGAAACACATTTTTGATCTGGATTTAAATTGACGGTGAAGCTCTGAAGTCTGGCTTCATCTTGGCAAGACGCTGACGAGAAGCCACGTCGAAACTGGATTAGCAAACGCAATCAAGGTGGATTAATTATGGATGTGGGCTGGTCCATTCCACCTCGTGTTTTCTGTCTCGCACACTTCCTGAGCAGAAAGAGACAGAAGGAAGGAGGGAGGGAGAGGGAGAGAGAGGGAGAGAGAGAGAGAGAGAGAGGAGAGAGAGGAGAGAGGGAAGAGAGAGAGAATGAGAGGAGGGAAGAGAAAGAGATGGAGAGAGGGAGAGAGAGAGAGATACAGAAAAGAGAGGGGAGGGGGAGGGTTGAGAGAGGGGAGGCAGAAAGAGAATGAGGAGGGAGAGAGTGGGGAAGGAAGACAGGGAGAGAGAGCAAGAGAGGAAGAGAAACAGAAAGAGAGAAAGGAAGGGGAGAGAAAAAGAAAGCAGGAGGAGAGAAAGTGGGAGAGAAAGAGAGAGAGAGAGAGGAGAGGAGAAGGGTGCAAAGCGAAAAGAGGAGGGTAGAGAGAGAGACAGAAAGAGAGGGGGGAGAGAGAGAGAGAGAGAGAGAGAGAGAGAGAGAAGGGGGCAAGCGAGAAGAGGGGGAAGAGAGAGAGAAGAAGGAGGAAGAGAGAGAGAGAGACAGAATGAGAGGGAGAATGAGAGTGAGATGAGGGAAAAGAAAGATGGAGAGAAGGAAGAGAGAGAGATACAGAAAAGAGAGGGGAGAGAGAGAGAAAGAGAGAGTGGGAGGGGAGAAAGTGGGAAAGGGTGGGAGAGCAATAGAGAGAGTGAGAGAAGGAGGAAAGAGAGAAAGATACAGAGAAAGAGAGGGAAGAGAGAGAATGAAAGTGAGAGGAGGGAAGAGAAAGAAAGGGAGAGAGATACAGAAAGAGAGGAGAGCGAGAGAAAGATAGAGAGTTAGGGGAGGGTTGAGAGAGGGGAGACAGAAAGAGAATGAGGAGGGGAGAAAGAAAGAAAGAAAGAAGAAAGAAAGAAAGAAAAAAAAGAAAGAGGAGAGAATGAGAGGAGGGAAGAGAAAGAGATGGAGAGGGGCGAGAGGGACAGAGATAGAGAAAGGGGAGGAGAGAGAGAAATAAGGGGGGGGGCAGAAAGGGAATAAATAGGGGAAGAGTGGGGAAGAGACAGAGAAAGAGAGCAGGAGAGGGAAGAGAGAAAAGAGAGGAGAGAAGAGAGAGAGAAAAAAGAGTGGAAGAAGAGAAAGTCAAGTGGGAGAGAGAGGAGAAAGAGAGCAAGAGGGAAGAGAGAGAGAAGGCGAGAGAGTGGGGGAGGGAGGGATGGAGGGAGAGACAGAGAGCGAGAGTGACAGAGAGAGAGGAGGGAAGAGAAAGAAAGATAGAGGGGGAAAAGAGACAGAAAGACAGGGAGGAAGAGAGAGAAGAAGAGAGGACAAAGAGACAGAGGGCGTTAGAAAGGAAAAGAGAGAGACAGAGGAGAAAGAAAGGGAGAGAGAGATGGTAGAAGCAAGAGAGGAGAGCAGAGAAAAAAGAAAAGTGTTTGTAACTGCTCCAAACTTCACCCTAATACCACCACTTTAATTTGATTTAAAGTGACCTAATTAACAAAAAAAAACCTCGTACAGGACCTTAAACATTTAAAACACGTTCTTAGCAGAACTTTTTGGTCACAAAGTCTAAATTCACAGTTTAAAAAAAAAGCAAAATGCAATTCCACTCTGTCAATCAGAAAACACACCCAACATCTTGAAGTCATCTTTCTTTCTCCGACGGACTGTTTTGGCATTTTGAAATGTCAGTATTTTATTGAAAAACCGGTGAAATGCCTGGAATCATGCTCAGCTTTTCTGTTGGTCTTTTACTGCTCCGCAAAAAAAAGTGAGCACGCCTTTTCTACAAACAGCAATCATTCAACAAATAGCACAGACAGAGTTTATTGTGGCGAGGTTGTATTTCAAAATAAACAGTGTTGGGAGTAACGGCGTTTAAGTAGAACGCGTTAGTAACTTATTTTTTGAGTAACGCGTAATCTAATTAATTACTTTCCCGTCAGTGGTAACGCCGTTATAGTTACTGTCAATGTAACGCGACTCGATATGTGACTGTGATCAGAGCCACTGTCGTCTCGTTCAGAAAGTCATGAGAGCAGCGTTTGTTTGGGGAAGAGAAAGCCAGAGAAAAGGCGCGGATTAGCTTAAAACTGCAGTAGTGACCAATCAGAATCAGAGCTGGTGTCTTACATGCTTCCAAAACACGTCAAGGAAATCTTCTCAAACAAGTTCATTTTACGGTTTTATCCCGTTATTTTGCTGTTTTATTACTCGAAAGTTAAAACAGACAACTGCGCGAATGCCACGTGCGTTTGGATTTTATAGATCGGCACGCGTGTTTGGAGTTTACATCGCGCGTTCGGAGTTTAAATCGCGCGTTCGGAGTTTACATTGTGTGTTTAGAGTTTACATCGCGCGTTCGGAGTTTACATCGCGTGTTCGGAGTTTACATCGCGTGTTTGGAGTTTACATCGCGTGTTCGGAGTTTACATCGCGTGTTAGGCGTTTACATCGCGTGTTCGGAGTTTACATCGCGTGTTCAGAGTTTACATTGCGTGTTCGGAGTTTACATTGCGTGTTTGGAGTTTACATCGCGTGCTTGGAGTTTACATCGCGTGTTCGGAGTTTACATGGCGCGTTCGGAGTTTACATGGCGCGTTCGGAGTTTACATCGCGTGTTCGGAGTTTACATCGCGTGTTCGGAGTTTACATCGCGTGTTTGGAGTTTACATCGCGTGTTCGGAGTTTACATCGCGTGTTAGGCTTTACATTGCGTGTTCGGAGTTTACATTGCGTGTTCGGAGTTTACATCGCGTGTCAGTTTACATCGCGTGTTCGGAGTTTACATCGCGTGTTTGGAGTTTACATCGGGTGTTTGGAGTTTACATCGCGTGTTCGGAGTTTACATCGCGTGTTCGGAGTTTACATCGCGTGTTCGGAGTTTACATCGCGTGTTTGGAGTTTACATCGCGTGTTTGGAGTTTACATCGCGTGTTCGGAGTTTACATCGCGTGTTCGGAGTTTACATGGCGCGTTCGGAGTTTACATGGCGCGTTCGGAGTTTACATCGCGCGTTTGGAGTTTACATCGCGTGTTCGGAGTTTACATCGCGCGTTCGGAGTTTACATCGCGCGTTCGGAGTTTACATCGCGCGTTCGGAGTTTACATTGCGTGTTTGGAGTTTACATCGCGCGTTCTGAGTTTACATCGCGCGTTCGGAGTTTACATTGCGTGTTTGGAGTTTACATCGCGCGTTCGGAGTTTACATCGCGCGTTCTGAGTTTACATCGCGCGTTTGGAATTTACATGCGTGTTCGGAGTTTACATCGCGTGTTAGGCGTTTACATTGCGTGTTTGGAGTTTACATCGCGCGTTCGGAGTTTACATCGCGGTTCGGAGTTTACATCGCGTGTTTGGAGTTTACATCGCGTGTTTGGAGTTTACATCGCGTGTTCGGAGTTTACATCGCGTGTTCGGAGTTTACATCGCGTGTTTGGAGTTTACATCGCGTGTTCGGAGTTTACATCGCGTGTTTGGAGTTTACATTGCGTGTTCGAGTTTACATCGGTTTTGAGTTTACATCGTGTTTGGGTTTATATTGCGGTTCGGATTTATATCGCGTTGGAGTTTACATCGTGTTCGGAGTTTACATCGCATGTTTGAGTTTACACCGGAGTTTGAGTTACATCGCGTGTTTGGAGTTTATATCGCGTTTGGAGTTTATCGTGCGTTCGGAGTTTACATCGCGGTTCGGAGTTTACATCGCGTGTTTGGAGTTACATCGCGTGTTCGGAGTTTACATCGCGTCGTTTCGGAGTTTACATCGCGTGTTTGGAGTTTACATCGCGTGTTCGGAGTTTACATCGGTGTTTGGAGTTTACATCTTGTGTTTGGAGTTTACATCGCGTGTTCGGAGTTTACATCAGGTGTTCGGAGTTTACATCGCTTGTTAGGCGTTTACATTGCGTGTTTGGAGTTTACATTGCGTTTTTGGAGTTTACATCCGCGTTGGAGTTTACATTGCGTGTCCAGAGTTTACATCGCGTGTTCGGAGTTTACATCGCGTGTTCGGAGTTTACATCGCGCGTCGCAGTTACGCCGCTGTTTGGAGCTACAGATCACAGCCACAGAGAGTGATTCTACAGCAGTCGTCGTCTCTTTTCTCTCATAACTACCGCAGTTTTATTGTCTATTTGTCTGGGGTTCTCCTCTGTTTTAAGCGTGCAGATGTTTATTATCTTCTGTTGTCCGTTTGTGTTTGGTGCTGTTTGGTCCAGAGGTTTGGCCTGGTTGTTGTGACTGTGCTGGAGGAGAAGAGCGTAAAATAACACTGCTGGTTGGTTGTTTGCAGTAAATTTGGACTATCGTAAAGTCAACTTGTTTAATTATTATTATTGTTTAGCTATTTCTGGGTTTTGTGTGTAATTTAATAGTTCTTTCCTGGTAACTAGTTACTTTCATCACTCACTACTTTTTTGGAAAAGTAACTATATATAACTAATTACTCTTTTGAAGGAACTTGCCCAACACTGAAAATAAGTGACTTCGATGTGTTTCTGTTTATTACCGATCCACAGAAGAAGTCACAAAGCGCCGTGTCAAATGCATTTCTTTCTTCGGAGCGAGGCCATATTGTGAGTGAGACGTTTACATGTTTGTCCGTATAAATTAAAAAGGGCTTTTAACCGGCGTGACCAGTGTGGGATGTCTCAACCTTGATTCATCAGTTAAAACGCTGCTTTAATAAATCCAGCGCTATTCATGCTACACAGCTATCACAGGAAGGCTCTGTTCACCAATAGAGCTCTCAATAAACGCGTGGGAGTGTTTGAATAAAGAGAGAGAGAGAAGAGAGAGAGAGACAGACAGAGAGGGGAACAATGAGGAGAGAGAGAAACAGAGAGAGAAAAGGAAGGAAGGGTTAGACAGAAAAAAGACAGAGAGGGGACAAAGAGGAGAGAGAGAAAGAGAAACAGAGAGAGACAAAAAAGAGAGATACAGAGAAAAGACAGAATGAGGCACGGAGAGAGAGAGAGAAAAGATAGGGACAGAGAGAGAGAGAGAGAACAGTGACAGAGAAAGAAAGAGAAAAAGATAGAGAGAGACAGAGAGAATGAGATAGAAAGAGAAAAAAGATAGACAGAGAGAGAGAAAAGAGACAGAGAGAGAGTGAGGCAGAGGGCGTGAGAGAGAAACAGAGAGAGGGAGAAAAGATAGAGAGACAGAGAGCAAGAGAGAGAGAGACGAAAAGAGAACACACAGAGAGAGAAAAGAACAGAGAGAGAGGCAGAGAGTGTGAGAGATAAACAGAGAGAGGAGAGAAAAGAGAGAGAGAGGATAGAGAGACACATGGACAAAAGAGAGAGAGGGGGCGGGCAAGGACAGAGAATGACAGAAAGAGAGAGAAGTGAGACGAAGAGACAGAAAGAAAAACAGGGAGAGAAGAGAGAGGAAACCAAGAAAGAATAAGAAGAAGCAAGACGAGGGAAAGGTAGGAAAGAGTAGAAGAATGAGAGAGGAGAGAACAGGAAGAAAGAAAGACAGAGGAAGAGGGGAGAGAGTGAAAAAGAGAAAAGAAGCAGACAAAAGAGAGAGGAAAGTGGAAAGAAAGGGGTAAGGAAGGAGAGAGAAAATGAAAGACGAGCAAAGAGAAATGGAGAGAGGAAAGACAGAGTAGAGAGAAGAGATGGGGGAGAAAAGGAAAAGCTAGAATAAGAGAAGGGAGAAATGGAGAAAGAAGAGGAGAGAAAGAGACGGAGGAGAAAGGGAGGAAAGAGAGAGGGGGAGAAAGATATAAAGAGAATAGAGAGAGAAAGGTAGAAAGGGGAAGGAAGAGAGAGTGCTAAAGAAGAAAACAGAAACAGAGAGGGAAAGATGTAGAGAGAGAGAAAAAGAGAGAGAGAGAAAAGAGAAGTGAGTAAAAGAGAGAGAAAGAGGAAAAGAGAAGAAAGAAGGAGAGAGGAAAAGAGAGAGAAGAGAAGAGTCAGAAAGAGTGATAAAGAAAAGAGAAGAGAGAGGGAGAGAGAGAAAGATGAGAAAAGAAAAGAGAGAAAGAAAAAAGAGAAGAGAGAGAGGGGGAAAAAGAGAGAAGAGTCGGAAAGAGTGATAGAGAGAACAGAAGAGAACAGAGAGAGAGAAAGATAAGAAAAGATAAAAGAGAGAAAAAGAGAGGGAAAGAAAGGGGAAAGACAAAGAGAAAGTGAAGAGGAGAGAGAGGAAAGAGAGAGAGAAAGAAAGAAGAGAAGAGAAGAGAAGAGAAGAGAAAGAAGAGAAGAGAAGAAGAGAGAGAGAGGAGGGGTAAAAGCACAGTAGATGCTTGGGAGGAAGCTGATTTCTGCTGCTTTCCTTCACAAAGCCGTTCTAATGGCACCTAAAGACGTATTAGACATTGTGAGCAGGCGCTTTAGACAGAAGTGGGCCGCTCTGTTATGGAGTCGCCCGAGCTTAAGATAATGAATAGAGGAGAGAAGCTGACGGAGGCTAATTCACATCGCTCAGCAGACGAGAGGCCCAAAGTATCAATCTATATCAGTTACGCCGGGACTTTCACAGAAGGCGAGAGAGGGCTAGGCTGGAGTACAGGGAGAATTTAAAGTGCATAGACTCCTATATCGAGATATTTTCCGGACAAGATATACGTTTTGCCATATCGCACATATCAATAAAATGTAACCCTGACTAAAGAGAGCTGATAAAACTGATGATGATCAAAATTACAGAGAAAAGTTACAAAAAAGGGCTCAGTTTAGTATAAATAGCCAGTCTCAGGTCACTTCTATCGGACAAACAATAGAGAGGAAGCAGACAAACAATAGAGAGGAAGCAGACAGGCAATAAAGAAGAAGCAGGCTAACAATAGAGAGGAAGCAGAGAGGAAATAGAGAAGAGCTGACAAACAAAAGAGATGGAGCAGATAAACAATAGAGAGGAAGCAGACATGCAATAGAGAGGAAGCTGACATGCAATAGAGAGGAACATACAAACAAAAGAGAGGAAGTAGATATCAATAGAGAGGAAGCACACAAACAATGGGGAGGAGCAGACAAACAAAAAGGAGGAAGCAGACAAACAATAGATAGGAAGCAGAAAAACAATAGAGAGGAAGCAGACAAAGAATAGAGAGGAAGCAGACAAATCATAAAGAGGAAGCAGACAAACAGTAGAAAAGAAGCAGACACACAATGAAGAGGAAGCAGAAACACAACAGAGAGAAAGCAGACAAACAATAGATAGGAAACTGACAAATCATAAAGAGGAAGCAAAAAACAATAGAGAGGAAACAGACAAAACATAAAGAGGAAGCAGACATACAATAGAGAGGAAACGGACAAAACATAGAGAGGAAGCAGACATGCAATAGAGAGGAAGCAGACATGCAATAGAGAGGAAGGACAACAAGACAAGACAGCAATAGAAAGAAAGCAGACATACAATAGAGAGGAAGCAGACATACAATAGAGATAAAACAGACAAAACATAAAGAGGAAGCAGACAAACAATAGAGAGAAAGCAGACATACAATAGAGAGGAAGCAGACATACAACAGAAAAAAAGCAGACAAAAACAGAAAGGACGCAGACAAACAAAGAAGAAACAGACAAAAAATAGAGAGGAAGCATAGAACCTTGCAGACCAGTTAGGAACAGGTTTCAGTTTTTAATTCAGTCTACTATAAATACAGCCAGATTGAAAATGATTTGTGGATGAGAGTCGAAACATCTCAATCTTCAAATATGCTGTCCAGATGATAACTTTGAAGCCTTTCTACTATGGATCATTACTGGACGAATGAGGGATTACACCGACCGAAAAATACAACGGGGTTCTTTGTTCTTTTCTCTTTTTTCCATTTCTGCAACAGTATAAAAAATTACATACAGATGATTTACATTTGTATTTTGTCAAAAGAGAGGATGTGGCTTGAGTGTCTTCGAGAACAGCTCCTCCATTCTTCCCCACAGAGTGAAGAATCTCCTTCTCTGATATCATTAATATTTTACCCTGCAGGAAATGAGCTCTCCAAAGACAGATGCCTTCCTTAATTCTTAAACTACCTTCATTTAAAAGAGAAATCCAGGCAAGTACCAAACAGGCGGCGTGTTTCTAAATCTAAAAACATGTTTGGAGTCGAGTCGCAACTGCTAAGAAAATGTGACACTTAATATAATAATATGCAGACAGCTTTTAATGGAATACATGTTCAAAATAAGCACCTGCTGACATCAGAACAATATAAATTCATTAAGACTTATGCACATCAAAGCGCTCTGCCTCATGGAAAGTTGAGCTTCTAATATATTCTTTCTTGACTCCACGTCTCAATTTAGGCATCCGTACTTTCTTCTTCCAAGATTCAAAGAATAATCACTTTTTAAATAAATGTATAATTGTTCTCACTCATTACAACCACGGATGAAAATTTGTATCAAACGTTGAGCCATTCAGTGCTTTGAGTAGAGTTGGATTCTACTCTATGAATAATTGGCTGAGTGCAGTTGTCTTGTTTTGGTTTAAATACTACATCCTGTACATACAACGACTTCCTGTTCAATACTCTTCAATGAGGTTTTCACTGCATCAGTTTAAAACTAATAAATCCTCTTTAGATCAGACAGTTGTGGTGAATGTTACAGAAAACATGTTAAGACTTTACATATGAGAGGAATATTTCATCAGAGAACACTTCTGTGTTTAAAAAGAGACATAATTGTGTCTAAATGCTAACGCTAACAGGAAATAGTTGTATGTACAGAAGTTAGCATTTTTGAACAATCGCAAGCCAACTGAAATTCCGTGCACACAGCCCATTGCACAGTGTGAAATACTACATCAAATTAAGTAGTCCCAGTCATAAACTGCTTTCTTTCATACATTTTATGCTCTTTTTCAAGTAATAAATCTTATGTGCTCTCCATCATAGGATTAGAGAAGTAAGTCAGTAAGTAAGTAAGTAAGTTAGTAAGTAAGTAGTAAGTAAGTAAGTAAGTAAGTAAGTAAGTAAGTAAGTAAGTAAGTAATCTTTATTTGCATAGCGCTTTTCACAGACACAGAGTCACAAAACACTTCACAGTGAGATAATAGCAAGCATCTCTGGAGCAGCTCAGCAGCGATTTGTCTAACCACTATTAGGGCTGTGTTTTGTCAAGAACCTTCCGATACTATACGTATCCCGATACATGTATATAACGATACAATTTTCTCAATACATCACATATCAAGATATAGTTTTGAAAAAAATATTGCAAATTTCTGCCAAATGGGTATTTTAAATCATGCAGAAAAAAATACTGTATATTGATATTTATTTCTATCCACAATGTAGACAAACTACTGTATTTAGCTGTAAAAATGTTTCAACATGTTTATAGCCCTCTCTAAAATCAGTGTTAAAGATGTAATAACAAAATCCAGAAGCATTGTTTTTTCAGACGGCTCTTTATGTTGCAAGAGTCCTATGATTAAGTAATTATTTCAGCTCAATAACTTCAGCCTTAAAGCAGCAGTCCAGGTGTAAGTTATATGAGTTCAAGTATGCCGATAAATACCCTGATGCGAATCCCGATACGGCTCCCTGTATCGATACGCGTAATGCCAGTGAGTTTATCATGATATATCCCAATAACGATACATTGAGCACAGCCCTAACCCCAAACCTGCATGTTATTGGATGGTGGGGAAACAAGAGTGCCCGGAGGAAACCACCCAGACACGAGGAGAAATGTGCAAACTCTACACAGAAAGGCCAGAGTCGAGCAGGAGTAACCCGCAACCTTTTGGCTGTGAAAGAACAGCTGTTCATATACATTAATTACTACATTACTAAATGTTTTTGCTCCTATTTGTTACGGGCTGAACTCTAAAACACAAAAGACCTATTTCTCACATTTTTTTCACAAATATGCCTACAGTGTGAGAACTTCTCCTTTGCTGAGATGATCCCTCTCTCCTCACAGGTGTAGCATATCAAAATGATGATTAAACAGCATGAATTTTGCACCAAAATAAGGAAGTTTTACTAACTTAAAGTCAAGCTGGCTATTGGATTACTCATTTACTAAAATGAAGTTAAGATCAATATGTTTAAGATTTTACAAAACATCTTACAAATTTCGTCCAGATTAGCCCTTTTTAAGAGTTACTTCTTGTTCATAACATTGATGTCGAACTAGGAAGTTGCCAGCGACGTAACCTCCTCTAATGTAGCAAGTGTTTCGTGCTAAAGAAATTAAAATACCATAGAACACACTCATTTTGGTAAATTTATTTATAAGGTAAAAAAAAAATCTGTTTATTGCAAGTAAACCTATCTTGTCTCCCTAGTGTGAATTATTAGTTTAGAATTCTCTACTTTTCTTCACAAACTCATTCTTGATTTATGTAAAGCTATCATTAATGTTTACAACAAGTATTAATCTACCAAATTAAGCTAAAAGGAGAAAATGAAAAAAACCTGCCATGCATACTTTAAAGTACAAAACAATGCACTTAGTTAACTCTTTCCATTGCATGACGTAGATCAAAGTGACAGGCGATGGAATAACTGGAGTCTCAACAGCCTCCCACCTGCGTCTGGGCATCACGGGCGCGTTAACTGTGTATGCAAACAACACAGGAGCCAAAACCCAGATGTGATTAGACCGTCTCTTTATCCATTTGTCACGGAACACTTCTCCTTTTCCGCACTACCTCAATTACCGAGCCGCGCACTGCCGCTAATGCAGTTTATTATGACGTCCATTAGCGTGAGTGACGGGAAGGTTAAGAGACTGGAGCACTTTACGCCGGGAGCCCGGAGTGTGACAGAATGCGGATGGCGGCCATTTTACTTCAGGGTCTTCATCAACAAAAGGCCAGAGTCGCGGGAGAAGAGGTCGACCTTTAGCTCCAGCCAAAATCCCCGGCGCTGGTGTCCCCGTGATGGATTACAAAGTGCACTCAGACGGACAGCGCGGCGACCGGGGAGTTTCACAGGCAATGATGACTGTGGCTTTTCAAACACGCGCCGATGGGTGGACCGCGCACAGACAAGCAGGAGCGCTGGAGTGGCTGAAGGATCCTGGCTGTATAATGTAGTGTCCGCGGTGTCGGCCCTTGTCATTTTGGCTACACGACTGAACTGTTAATTGCAGCTGAATCGAAATGGCAAAGACGGAAATTACTTGGAAAACAAAATGTCTTACTCAAAATAAAAACATTTAGTGATGTGGCGTTACTAAAATTTAAAAAATGTATTATCAAAATAATAGTATTTTAATAGAGTATTAGTTTTTGATTCACTCGATTCATAAATCTTTACATTAAGAATGGGCTATGTTCCATTATCAGACATTTGCTGCTTATACAGTATACGCATTATTTGGTATTTCTTCATTTCCATTTGTTCAGCGCAGCAATGGGGTGGGCTGTGAAGGTAAAGACAAGACTAAACACGAAGATGTTTGTTAAGAATTTTAAGAAATTCTCTTTCTGTTGCTCTGAGAGGGGACGTTTTCTGTGACAGGCCTGCGCCGCTGAAGTTAAGTGTTGGTACTTGTTCAAACAAGTATCAAGTATAGTAGCGAGTTTAAGTATCGATAGTCAGGGTATCATTTTTTTAACAACATTAATAATATGGCTTACAATGTTTATCATAATATAGGAGACATTTTGGGATAATCATATTTTTAAGGCCAAACAGTTTGCTCAAGTTTGATCGTTTTGATTACATTTTATGTTGAAAAGATCAAATCAAGTGTAATAGTCTGAAATATGTCAAAATAAGACCATTTAAACAGCATAACCTCTCAACTAAGGCTTGGCCTTTGGGGCGCTTCAGCTATAAAACCTTTTGGCTCGCTGAGAAAAAACCTAGACTTAATTTCATTAGAACTTTAAAAAAAAAGTATTTAATTGAGCAACAATCAGTTCATAGCACTGTATGAAATAAAAAAAGTACAGATACATGTAAAAAAAAAAATTAACAAACACATACACAGTCACTATCTGAACTCGAGTTGGTTCTGGTCAGCACATCACAGCTCTGTTTGCTGATTGGCCAATTGTACTTCCTGGTTTTGGGAAACAATTGCCGTTTTCGTCAACGTGTCATTATTGAGACGTGTCCGCTGTGGGGAATGTTTAAGCCAAAGTCCTACCTCAAGTTGAGTCACATGTTTAAACTGAATTTGTTAACGTGTAGTTATCTCAGAAACGTAAACAAAAAGTTCTGTAACTGTAAATGCAGCACTAGCATCACGTTAGCATTTAGCTTGCAGCTATCGTTAGCATTGCTGTATATATACTAATTTAGATGGCTTAATCACAATATTAGTTTCCATGTCTTTGAATCTATATTTGCTGTTGTATTTGTTGAGCAGTGAGTTGTCCTGGTGGCAGTTATGTTGAAATGTTTAATACGTAGGCTAATAGCACTCTTTATTGGGTGAAGTTCTAGAGAAAATATGGATTGTTCTAAAATGAAGAGATTGTTTTAGTTGTGTTGTTTAAAATGTATATCAACAATGTACTTGCATGAAACAGAAAGACAATGTTCATTTAAATGATTGGAATGTATCTTATTGTACAAATGCATGTATTTTGTTTAACAAAAATGTTAAGTTTTACTTCCACCTACTCTTTTTTGAATATTTCATTTAATATGTATATATATTTTTTTTAATTTTCATTTTAATTAAAGCTTTCAATCAATCAGTCAATCAATGATTCAGTGTTGTACTAGTGGTAGAGCTGGGCGACATCGTGATAAAAATCGAATCGTGAGCTCTGTTGTGACAATCTGATTTTTTGGTGAAATCGTCAAACCGTGATTTCTCATTTCCCTGTTTAATTCATCTGTTTGTTAAAATACAGAGACTTATTCCAACCTACTTCTCTTAGCCTCAGAATCGCCAAGTTTGTTTCTTTATAATGAATATGGGCGTCTGTTTTTAATAGTCTTGTGCATTTTGAAGCTCATGTGTTGAGGATTTTGTGCTGCAGCTTCAAGTTAAGTTCCAGGTAAATTTTAGCAATTTTTTATGTTTGATTTACAAAATATATCTATTCATTTTATGAAACATGGATTTTAGCATATTTTCATCTGTTATTAGTGTTAGAAATGCCAAAATGGCATCATCACACAATGTTCTAATTTTTTTCCAAGGGCTTGGTCGCCTTTTTGTTTTGCTCTGAGTGAGTGACAGCTGAATTTAACCAATCACAGTAAAGTAGGAACTTTCAAAAAAAGCAGATGATTGTATTTACCTCAAAGACAATAAGACTACAGTCTTTAATAATCGTGATAAAATCGAAATCGTGATCTGTCTCCAGAAAAATCGTGAACATTTTTTGCCATATCGTCGAGGCCTAACTAGTGGGCGACTGTAGCCAATAAAAGCGGAGGCACTAGGTAGTCCAGTCTGGCTAGATTGTCAAAGAAATTAGCTCATCTTATTTGATTTGTATTTTTATCACAATAAATAACAATTCATCAATTAATCATTGCAGGCCAACAAATATAGGCAAATTATGTATGCAAAAAAAAACATTGTTACAGGCTTAAGCACGTACTATAGTTGGCAGCAATATAAAATTGTAATATTGTTGCATTTGAGTTGAGTTATGAAAAAAGCACCATGCAAAACTGTGCTCAAGTGTGACTTTGGAATCCACTTTAAAAAGCAGGAAGCGTGCGTGCGGCTGGAGTCTGCTGCAGTTTGAGTTTGTCAGTCAAAATGTCAGGCGCTGAGACGCTTCTTTGTGGCAGTGACAGGAGGCTGAGAGCTACAGCACTTCCATTACAAGAGAACTTCACTGAGGCCATTATGTCCACAGCACAATCCATGTTCCTCCAGACACAATTTCACCTACAGCGGCTGGAAATGTGCAGCGCGTACATCGACTTATCAAACCAGTAAGGACAATTAACTGAATAATAATCAAGTACTAATCTCAATCTAAATCAACGCTCAAGTTACAGTTTCATGTGCAAATGCAAATCAAGATGTGCTTAAAGGTTGAGCACTTGATTTTCACTCTACATATTTGGAAGTACTTGTCGAGCTATTTTCTTGGTCCCACAAATTCAGTACTCTATTGGCACTGCAGCAGGGAAATCTATCTTTTTTTTCCCATTGAGACTATAGGCCTGTCACGATAAATAATTTTACCAGATGATATACTGTATATCCCTCAACCCTACTCAGTGTTGGCTAGAATACTTTGAAAATGTATTCCGTTACAGAATACTGAATACTTGGTCGTTACTAAAAACTTTTTTTTTTTTTTTGGTATCACGTAATTACTATCACGTAATTTTGTGACAGTATCTATCACATTTTTACCTGATTTTATTTTTTTTTTATATCACGTTATTGCCTGATAGTATCACGTAATTACCTGATAGTTGAGCCCGATCTCACAAGAAAGCGTACATTTACCACGACATTACACAACATGTAATATAGGTATGATTAGCACGAGTTCACAGCTGTTTTGTGTAATTATAGTACGCGTCAAAGTCAAATCCTGATTCTAATCTTAACCTGCTCCAAGCCCCAGACCTAATCTTACCAATTTTAGTAACTTTATGCCTAAACTTACCCGTTTCACTTGAAGAAAACGTCACCACGTGGCTTCAACCAAAACTCGTCCTATTTTGACGCTGTGAAATCTCGTGTCATTTTTACGCTTTTCATATCGTGCTAAATGCACGGCGTAACATAAGTCCAAAAAATAGCCGTGTACTCGTTGTCAAAATACGCTGTTTTTGGTTTGGTAAAAGTACGCCATCTAGTGAGACTGTGTTGGATAGTTATCACGAAATTTTGTGATACAGCTGGAAAAAATGTAAGTAGAGGTTGGCAGTACTGAGGTTCCGTATCTAAGAGGATATTGCCTTGAATAATTTCTTTCTGCTGTATAAAACTCCGTCGACAATAATATTGTTTATCGAGATATTTTCAGAGACAATACGTACGGCAGCATTGACAGTCTTCTCGAGGAAGCAGAGTTTCCCTACACCCCGAGCAGACATGCATCCCCAGACCATAACGCTCTGGGGAAACTTGACGGATCTTTTCACGCACTCGTGGTTGTAGGTTTCGCCACCACGACGCCAGACACGAGGACCTTGGTCACCGAAGGAGATGCAGAAGCGTGATTCGTCACTGAAGACCACTTTCTGCCAGTCTTCAGCAGTCCACTCGCCGTGTTGTTTGGCCCACTTCAGCCGTTTCTGCATTTGTTTCTTGTTCAGCCTCGGTTTTACTCCTGGAACGCGAGATTTGAAGCCGAGTTCGCGCAGACGATGGTAAGTGGTTGATCTGGAGACGTCAGCGCCAGTCTGCTTGTTCCACAAGTCGGTGAGCTCAGAAGTGGACTTGAACCGGTTGCTGACTGCGATCTTTCTCAGCTGCTTGTTGTCGCGAGCAGAGGTTTTTTGGACGCCGGAACAGTTGGTGCGCTTGCTGCAGTTTTTCTTGAGAGCTTTGCAGACGGAAGACTGGCTGATACCGAGCTGCTCAGCAGTTTTAGTTTGGGTCAAGCCTTGTTGGCGAAGGGCTTGAATTTGAGCCACTATTCCGGTTGAGAGGTCGTGCTGCTTACCCATGATTGATTTTACAACTTAGAAACTCTACTCAACCCTGACTTACTTGTATTGTAGATATACTTAACAATACATGAATGAAATTAAGTAAATATGGAGATAATGAAATCCTGGATAAAAAGAGCTCATAAAAATGATGAAAAACAGTTACTGTGAAAAGTGATAAAGAGAATGAGAAGATAATTCAATAGTAATAATTTTAATAATAATTTCTGTTTCTTGTAATAGTCAAATTATTAAAGGGCTGGGTATCGAAAACGTTTCTATTTGGAACCAACCAAAAACATTCTAAAATACAGGAACCAAAAACATGATGCATCATTCATGAAATGATCATCTTGAAATCTCCGTGTCAGTAAGCAGACAACAGAAACACCACACGTCCCCACATGTGTGCGCTCTAGAATGACACAAATTTAGCTCCACAAACAGAAAAAACTTCACATGGCCTATGTGTGCCATTGCGCACTCCACAATGTCATTACAATTCACTTCTCCCAAACAAACTGCGTGAGCTTAGGACTGCGCCTGCACAAACTAACGACACAATTCACGTCTCACTTCTCCTCAACAGCTGATGAGTCGTGACTGAACAGACTAGAAGTGTGTTTAAAATACAGCTTGAAATGTGTTACATTGTTAGAGGCTGAAAAAACTGATTTGCGCTCAGAATTTATATTTTAAAAGAAAACAAGAACCGAAAAGCAAGTACCATCTGATATGCTCCCAGTCTGACTGAAATAACATTGACATGTAGAATGTTGTGATGTCATCTGAAACCCAGCATATCGCCCAGCCCTAGAGTTTACTTTGGACCAGATTTTAGTCGTTAAATTGTCTGTCGCCTGCTTATTTTTAAACTGTTTTTCTACTTTTTACCGACTTTGCCTTCTGAGCCTCCTAATTGTTCAGTTTACAAGCACTTCCAACAACTTTCAGAAGTCAGGGTGAGTTTTTGTGTGTGTACGTTAGTTAAACAATAAGCACACTTCTGGGTTTTAGGGAACCTAATGCTCTAGTATTAGACTAATAATTTGAGCCTGACTAGATATTTTGACAGTATATTTGTGCAATATAACTGATCTTAAAGTGCGTATGACAGGTTGAGTACATTTTTGGTAAAGTATAGCAAACATGATTATGATTAAGATTTGACTAAACATTTAGCTTGTTTTTACCCAATTTACCCAAGTTTATTATTGTCTTTTGTCCAGTAAATATGACATAAGCGGAGGGGAATTTACAACTGTTACCTAGCAACCACATTGTAAATCTGGGCCAAAATCAACATAACTAACCCAGAAGTGACAATGTGACAAAGTATTATAACTTATAAGACTTTAACTGTGTTAATTATTGCTTAAACTCCCAGTAAAAAGTGTTAATGTGTGTATAATGTCTTTTTGATGACATATGTGGAGGGATTCTGTTATAGAACTCACATTACTTCCTCTCATTTTTACCCTTTGTCAATTTCTTCATAAATTGCAACTTAACTGCTGTAAAACTATGATAAATATTTACCACAATGACTATCACACCAAACTAAGTCAAAATTAGAAAAATGTGTTAATCTGTCATATGGGCTTTAAGTTAGTTATATAAAATACAATAGATAGAGTGCCTTTAATTGTACAAATGTCTTCACTTTCAAAACAATTATTACTAGACAGAAGAAAATAAAAAATGACATACAGTAAGTTTGCAGAGGTCTAACAGAGACTGAAGGCTTTTCTACAAATGAGTCCACACGGAGTCGGGTTATTTGGTTTTCTACAAAAGACATTACCTAAATAAGTGCAGCCTTGGCGAATTGCTAATTGTGATGATTCGATCAGGATTGATCCGGCGGCCTTGGTTGTCATGCATTAGCGGACAAAGCTTTTTCCCAAGACCTAGAGCACACCACTGCAATTGAGCTTGAAGAATTATAAAATAAAGCAGTACTTTAAAATAAAAGAAGAGAGACAGCTTCTTACACTTGCAATTAAGTATGAATTTTGTTGAAGATAAACATCACTGGATAGCTCAACTTTTACAACCCACACTAGCGCAAGCAGACACCGTTAGCGTCTTTGTGGCTAACAGCTTTCAGTTACAAGGGTTTTGTTTATTCTCCTGGCTCAACAGTGGGTTTAATGTTTTGGAGATATGCAAAAATTAAATATCGAGTATATTGTTTAGTGGGGAAAAAAAGTATTAAAAACAAAACTGAAAAAATGTATCCTCCTGATAACATTTCAAACATTTAACTTTGCACCTAAGGCTTGAATTAAGTCGTCATTATCCGTTTTATTACTGACTGAGAAATTGTGTTCAACGTGTCTTATTTACTTATTAGCAACTCATGTGAATCCAGATTAAATGAAATGACTTTTTGTCATAAAACAAGGTTAATCCTTATTTGTTAGAAAGGATTGTCACTAGATATTTTATGCTATTGGAAATCATATTTTGAAATGATCAAAATAGAGAAAAAAATCACTTTAAAAAAAAAAAAAAAAAAAAAAAAAAAAAAAAAAAAAAAAAAAAAAAAAAAAAAAAAAAAAAAAAAAAAAAAAAAAAAAAAAAAAAAAAATCAATAGTCAGACATTGTGAACATGTTGCCTTATTAAGATAATTTATTTTCCCTGTGTTAAACCTGAACTAATAAGTAGCCAAAATAAGATGTTTTTTGGAACGCATTTTTGTTTGGACTGACTTAATATCATTTAAATATAATTATTGAGTATATGTAAAAAAAAAAAAAAAAAATCACTTTTGTCAATATCGCACAGGCTCTACACGATATCAAAATTTTATGATTGCGATTATTGTGAAACTAAATATAACAATTTTGCAAATTGTTCACGATTACGCTTGTTACAACCAATTAGCAAAAAAAAAAAAAAAAGTCTTTCTTGCATTCTTTCATTTGTAACGTCCTTTTCCTTAAGACTTTGACCAATTTTGTGAAATTAAAACTTCTGAATGCAAAAAATGTCAATGTGACAGAAACATTTAGACGCCTTTGCTTTAACAGAGTTTATGCAGTTACTTGATTTTGCTTTTAAAAATGAAATGAAATGTCAACATTTACTAAGGTTGGGTTGAATTGATATTTGCTTTCATCTTCCTGCTGTGGCAAACGAATAATAGCTATAACATGACAAATCACAATCTGACTTGTAAGAATAGTACAAACTAAAAGTAAATTCATATTTTTACTACAGAACTACTTTGCCTACTTCGCTCATGTTTCTAAAGAAAAACTAAAAAGGCTTTTGATTGTCACGATTATTATTCGTTTTTGCGATTATACTGGGGTTTGAATAATCACGATTATTTATTAACCTAATAATCTTGACATTTCCAATCAGAAAACAACACTTTTAAAATCAATATTGGTCAGTTCCAAACCTTATTCAGTCATCCTTTTCCTTACGTTACTCTTTACCATAAACATCAAACTTTGAATGACCAATCACAGCGAGATCATCGACCATTCAATCACACAACAACAAACTCAGACGACTTGTACGAGCTCCACAGTTTAAACACACAAACAGCAGCAGCAGCAGAACAAAGCGTGTGTGTGTGTGTGTTACCTCGTCCAGCTCGGAGATGTAAACAGGTTTCTCTTCAAAGCCGATGGGCATTGGGTCGCTGGGCGGGATCTCCACCTCCTCGTACATCTTTGTGTTGTCTCTGCGGATTCCCTCGGGCAGAAGCATCTGAATGTCACACACAAACGTAACGGCACATGTCATATACGATACGGGCACAGCAACACGAATCAAAGACTTTACAGAGGCTTCAAACAGAGATGAGACTTAGAAGGACGTTTGGAGGCCAGACGAGACCATAGAGTTTCTCCGTGGAGTTTATCGTTACTTTCTTTTTTTTGCCATTAAAATTTGGCAAAGATGGAACCAAGATATAGTTTTGCAAGTCTCGAGTAAGTCTCCAGTTTTTGGCCAATCAAATCAAATCAAGTTCCAAATCAAAGAGAAACAAGTCCAAGTCAAGACCCGAGTAAGGCTGCATTCACAAACCACTTTGATTGGGATCAGGATTCGTTGTCTGGATAGTTCGGTTCGATTGGGTAATTGTGAACCACAAACGAACTCTGATCCGGTCCAGAATGTCCAATCTGGTCCGGTTGGAAAGGTCGGTCTTGGCTAGGTTGAATCGAGCTCTGGAGCGGTTCGTTTGTTTTGTGAAGCAAACGGAGCGAGAGCAAAACAAAACCAGGAAGTGAACAGTGACGTGATCCAGGCTGAGACACACGTGAGGCTCAGAATCACAACAAACAGCCTGTGTGAGATCGATAATGAGACAAATAATACACAAAACACATGAAAGTAACAGGAGAAGGACGGGGGATGATTCAGGTAGAATTAATTCTGATCACACACCGTATGTCACGTTTTCTCCGTTATTTACATAAATAACAAACCTTAGATAGAAGCAATACAGAAAGTAAATACAGCTTTTAATTTACATCTGCTGGCAGAAAAAACATCTTTCAACTGATAAGTGTTTGCCTAGTCCTCCTCTCTCGTCTAAAGTGAAAGTCCACATTGTCTTTGTTCCGACACTTGGTCTGTCACTCACTCTGGTCCCGTTAATGTGAGAGAAGTTGTGGGATAGATCCATAAAAACACAAATATAAAGTCCAGCAGCGTGTTTGTTTTGGATGTAGCTTTAGCCGCTGTTAGCAGAGGAGCCGGGTGTCTTCTTTGCTGCTGACGTAACATGTTTCTGTCCCACAGCGCCTCTACAGGCGAGGAGCAGATGTGTCTCTGCTGCGCTGGTTCGATTAGTAAAAAGATACAAAGATACAATGTTGCAATTTTGGTTCCCAATCGAGCCGAGTCCGGTTCAGTTTGTATTGTGAATGCAGCCTAAGTGTCCCACAAGTCTATCTTGGCTATACAAAAATAAAATGAATATATTTGATGATTTGAGGTCCAACTCAATTCCTACATTTTAGACCCTTAGACTCAAGTCAAGTCTCAAGTCATCAAAACATTAAAAAGATATTAAAGTCTAACTCAATTTGAATGAGGAATGGGTTTGAAAAGGTCTGAAAGAAGGAAAATAATTAATAATAAATAAAGTTTCTACATTAAAGGTGCACTGCGCAACTTTTTTTTGACCAAAAAAAGACTTGAATCAAATCGTTTTTGTCATTTTGATGCCTTTGTTGCACTAAAATATGTAGTTGTTTTTTTTTATTTGATGGTCTCTTGTATCTGTAAAATGTTTCCTTAGCAATATATTTAGGCATAAAACGCATTTAGTCCCATGCAGAATGTTCCCAAAAATGCTTTTATGGTTGTGTTATTCAATCAATCAATCAATCAACTTTATTTATATAGCACATTTTAAAACAACTCTAGTTGACCAAAGTGCTTCACAACAAGAATACATTTAACTGTGAACAATAAAAGAAAATATATTTGCATTAAAGTTTGAATAAAACCATGATACCAGCTCAAACCGTGTTAAAAGCAAGTGAAAAAAAGTAAGTTTTAAGTAGAGTCTTAAAATTGTCGATAGATTGTGCAGCTCTAATGTGGAAAGGGAGACTGTTCCACAGTTTAGGAGCTGCAACTGAGAATGCTCTGTCTCCTCTGCTCACAAGCCTGGAGCGAGGCACCTCCAGCAGCAGCTGGTCAGCAGACCTCAGGGTTCTGGTCGGTGCGTGAGGATGGAGAAGCTCAGACAGATAAAGTGGTGTAGTGCCATTAAGACATTTAAAAACAATCAACAACACTTTGAAATTTATTCTTAAATTAACTGGGAGCCAATGAAGAGCAGCCAATACAGGAGTTATGTGTTGGTACTTTTTAGTTCCAGTCAGCAATCGGGCTGCTGAGTTTTGTACTCCCTGAAGGCGATGTATAGAAGCCTGATCCAAACCGATATACAAAGCATTACAATAATCAAGTCTGGATGTTATAAAAGCATGAATGGCTTTCTCAAAATCATGAAAAGGAAGACAGGCCCTCACTTTGCTTAGTGTTCTGAGCTGAAAATAACTAGACTTGACGACTGAATTTATATGTTTATCAAATCTGAAAGAACATTCCATAGTCACACCGAGATTCCGCAAAGAAGTGTGGCAGAAGGAGGCCAGTGAACCAATGGCACACTCACAATTATTAAGGACCTCAGAGTCTCCAAACACAATTATTTCAGTCTTTTCTTTGTTTAGACTAAGAAAACTTGCTTCCATCCATGATTTGACTTCATCAATACAGGCTAACAAAGGTAGCAGCGGATCATTGGAATGAGGTTTTAGTGGGATATAGATTGCAAATCATCTGCGTACATGTGGAATGCAACGTTGTATTTCTTAAAAATCAGGCCAAGGGGAAGTAAGTATAATGAAAATAAGAGCGGGCCCAAAATTGAGCCTTGTGGCACTCCACAATGAAGAGAAGATACAGATGACGAATAGGAACCAATATGAACAGAAAAACTTCTGTCTTTCAAATAGGAGCGAAACCATTCCAATACTGTTCCTTTGATTCCCACATACAGTTCAAGACGAGATAAAAGAATGTCATGATCCACTGTATCAAATGCAGCTGTTAAATCCAAGAGTACAAGGACTGAATGTTGTCCACAATCAGCAGTCAGATATAAATCATTAAAAACTTTTAGCAAGGCAGTCTCAGTGCTGTGGCCAGCTTTAAACTCAGATTGGAACGTTTCAGCAATAGTATTTTGGCTAATGAACGCTTGCAACTGTACATAGACAACTTTTTCCAGCACCTTAGACAGAAAGGGTAGCTTTGAAATAGGTCTGAAATTAGCCAATATACTAGCATCCAGATTGGTCTTTTTTATCAAGGGCTGTACCACTGCATGCTTAAAATTAGCGGGGACAATGCCAGTGTTCAATGAGCAGTTAATCAAATTAACAATGAACTGGCCAATGGAGGGCAACAAATCTTTGAAAAGACGAGAAGGAATGACGTCTAAAGAACAAGAGGAAGGATGTACCTTCTGAACAACCTCAGTTAAACAATTCAATGACACTTGTTCAAAATTGTCAAATACAGCATCACACATAGGAACTGTGACTGCATGTCCTGAGAACAAGTAGAAAGACTAGCCTTGACAGCATTAATCTTCTCATTGAAGAATTTCACAAACTTTCACAGAGCTCAGGAGATGGCTCAAGACGAGATGAATCACGAGGGTCGATTAAATTATTTAGTGTTTAAAAAGAAAGCGAGGGTTATGTGCATTACTTGACACCAGATCGGAACAAATAATGTGTTTTAGAAGCCTTTACAGCGTTTTGATAGGCTTTAAGACTGTGTTGCAACATCTCTAATGAGACTTGGAGATGATCCTTTTTCCAGCGTCTCTCTGCTTGTCTACAAACACGCCTAAACTCACGAGTCGTTTCATTAAGCCATGGTTCAGTTTCAGGTCTAGCTCGCTTGACTCTGTAGGGTGCAACAATATCAATATATCTGTGCAAAGTGCATCAAAAGTGCATAACAAACTATCTGGGTCAGCGTTACAATCACAATCATTGACATTAGGCGTAGAGTCATTAAATGCAGCAGAAAAAAGAGAAGCAGTCCGCGGGTTCAACGTGCGTGTGCAACGCGCTGGGGCGCACGGCTTCACTTGTGCATTTGGGATGGTTACACTAAAAAGCACAGCAAAATGATCCGAAATAAGTGCATCACAAATCTCAGTAATATTTACACACAAACCAAACGATAAAACGAGATCAAGGGTATGTCCTTTCTCGTGTGTAGGGCCAGATACAACCTGAGTCAAGTTACAAGAGTCAATCAGGTTCAGGAAATCCTTTACCAACGGACCAGTTTCACAACAAATGTGGATGTTAAAATCCCCGACGATTAAAAACGATCATAGCTCATCATTAGTCTGTCACGTTATTGACTTTAACCTCCAGAAAGTTACACAGTGCTAAAAAGGGCTTAAATGAGTCACATAAACTTGACTGTAAAACGTCGTAAGACCAATAAGCTAAGTTTATTTAAATATTTGTTTTGTCATAATTTGATAATAAGACTTCTGAGTTATAAGGCGCATGTAAGTGGTCACAACTTACAATACATACATATTTTTTGAATGATCTTAAAACCTAAAGGCAGAACTTGTACATACCTTTTGCTATAATTCAAACTTGACTCTTCACATTGATATAACTTGACAATGAAGTTAAAGACTTTGAAGTTGTTTGATCATAACTATAAATAAAACACAACAGACAAGTTAATTTTTAATAATTGTACTCACATTTTTAGGTTAAATTCCATTATTACCTTTTACAGTGTTGTCTTGAGATTCATTTTTTGCAGTGAACTATAGAAAGCTGTGACATCACGTGAACACGGCTCTTTATCTTATTACGGAGAAAGTCTAAGGTGCTACAAACCGATCTAATTGTGTCCTGCAGCAGTTGCTTCTGTCCTCATTAAGGCCCTGAATCATGCTAATTGATGGCTACTTACAGTAAATTCCAATATTTTAATGTCATGTCAAGGTTACACTAATAATACTCTAAGCGTGGGCGTATGTCGTGGAAAAAGTAAAAGTAAGGGAGAGTGTTGGTGTGGCGACAAGCTGCTACATCAAGACACTAAACTTTTCAAAGATGCTGTATTTTATCAGTTTAGTTCGGGGTCGGCAAATATTTTGCTCAGGTGCACTTTTAAAGGTCCGTGCCTCTGAGTGTGCCACAACAGACGTGACACATGACGTGGTATTTCCTGTCCTACATTCATTTGCCAAATTGTTTTTATTTTACTGCCACTCAATTAAATAATGTCATTCAAAATAATGCAAATATTACACTCTTCTGGTGTAAAACCGATTTGAACAAAGTGTAAACTTGAGGAAAAGTCAATAAAGTTGAAGTAAATCTTCATTCAGCTGCTTTGCTGCTGATTTACTGCCTTATTTCCTCAGCAGCAAGATGTAGGTTATTACTATATCGCATTTATTATAATGTATTCATTAAAATACACATCTTATGTGTTTTATTTTAGTTTAGGCTTAATATAAGATAAAATAGTTTGGTGAGCAGGTGAGTTCTGTGTGTTTTACTTGTGGTTTTGCTCAATGGCTGTCTGGCATTTTCACAAAAAGACTCTTGCAGACATAATATGGACAGTTGTTTTGTTTGAAAAGACCCCGCAGAAAGTCTGGCTGTTTTTAGAGTACGTTGATGACACAACGCTGTTTATAGGAGGGTCAGCGTACAGCAGCTCTGAAGTCAAACACGACGGCCAGCACGCCGCTTCTCTCTTCAGCCTATGAGAGACGCTCACCCCGACGGCAGAGGAAGGCTGAATGAACGTGGACAGTGTCACTACAAGCAGCTGTCAATCATTTTCAGCGTATGATGCACTTACGATGAGTAAATCAGGGGTGCTCAATACTTCGATCGCGAGCTACCGGTACTCTCGGAGGCAGGAGAGTCGATCGCGAAGCCCTGCCTGGTTCTATGAAGTTTAGTGTCTTTTGTACAAATGAAAAGAATAATGCGCTGAACACATGATCCACTGTGAAATACAAAAGCGGCAAGTCTGTTTTATGAAAGCTTTAGCGGGACTGTTTGGTTCTGAGGTGCTGTGTGTTTTCACCAGCTCTGCTTTTGGCACGGTGCCCATTCTGCTGCAGCTCCACATCCGACCGCAGGGCCACGGATCACACGAACTCCGGAGCCACGACGAGGCGGACTGGGCCGGAGCTGCATGTAGTGGGATCAGCGCGTCCCGAAACACGCGCGCGCGCATGCTCTGTAATGTTCTGAACTCAAGCAAAGTCACAACACGTTCCACGTGTCTGTACATCCGTGGAATACAAGCACTCCAAACCAGACAGCCACAGTAGACGCGCGCCTCATCCAACAGCGGAGAAACGAAGCTCACACGCTTTAAAGCGACAGACAGACAGAGCTCACGCTTTCCATGTCCAACAGCGGAGACACCGAGAACACGCGCTTGAAACAGGACAAAGAAAAGCCACGAGAGAAAACAGGCAGTGCCATAATAAACCCTCACTAAGGAGTTTGTTTTTATGTGAGCCAAAATTGACTTTCTCAAAGTCTCAAGCCCATATGTTACCATATTGCTTTTACACACCTGATGTTTTAATTAATAAACAAAAACATAATTTAAATTGATGATAAAAAAAAAAATACATACAAAAATCGATAGGTAGATCTTTGGGCCTTGCCTCAACTGAAAGCAGATCGCGAACTGGAAAAGTGTGAGCATGCCCTGGTGTAAATGAACGAATGGCACACAGTGACCATTGCACCAACGTGGCACGCGTGTCATAGTTTGCCAGCCCCTAGTTTAGTTCCTTGGATAGATAGATGGATAGTTAGAATAAATTAAAATGACAATTCACTCACATCTGTTTACAAAGATGCATTATCGTCCGATTGCTCGAAGTCAAACTGAATTGTGTAATGTTTACTGGTGGTGGTTCTTACCCTGGCTCCGCCCACAAACGCCGGCGCCTTGGTGGCCTCCGCGTAGCTGTCGTAGACGTTTGGGTATCGGACTCGTTCATAGACTCGCTCTCTCAACAGCACTGGTTCACGGCGGGCATTCAGGAGAGCCTGTTCCCTAAAAAAAACAGGAAAGAGATGCCAATTTAAGCTTAGGTCTAAAACACCTCTTGCTAAGGGGAGCAGTTGGGCTAAAAACATAATAATGGCAGTGTTTGCTCATAGAAGAGATTATGGTGCCACAGGTAAAGCATATTTGAATGAACTTAATCAATACAATTAAACACAAGTAATATTCTAATAATCTAATCTAACAAATTTATCAAATATGTATTTACTTAACTATACTTTAAAGTTGGGGTAACTAACTTTTTTAGTTGTAAATTCGTAAGCTTTGTGGTTTTCAGTAAAAAGTCTATGCAGCACTTTGTGAAAACATGAGACCACTAAGTACAGTCTGAATTAAATCATAAAGATTTTTTGTTCTAATCAGGAGCCGAATGCTGCCTTCTGATTGGCTGTCCTTGGGTGGTCGTCTCCAGTTTCACTTTCTGTTTGTAAAAACCCTACCTTTTATTTGACGTAATTGCAACCAAAATTAATACATGTGGCTTAATAACCATGTGTCGAAGGATTTATGAGAGGAAGTTGTCAGATTAAAACCTAAATTGTGTTTGCGATGTGAAAATCATATACCCCACCTTTAAAGTCTGTTAAGTTCTGTGTGAAAAAGCTTTAGGAATCATTACTTTAAAATGCCACTAGAAAAGCCTTATCAATAAAAGAAGTTGTCTTACTGTAAAAAAAATATCAAGGCACGTTAAAATGGAATGATTTAAGAACATATATTTTTTTAAGTTTAGCAGATTTTACTTGCTAGGTAATGAAAAAATGGATTTGCGCAACTCTGAATGCCCCCCCAAAAATATGTATCACCAAAGATTCAGGCTCAACCCTTCTTCAGACAATAGCCTGAAACATCACATCAGTGGTGAGCAAACAAATACTTCTTGGGTGCATTCAGAGCTGTGCAGATCCATTTTTTCATGTACACACTTTTTGTTGCCAGGAAAATATCGTCTGGCCACCGTGTCCCTCTTTCGGTTTTCTGTCGCCGTGATTGACAGATTAATTAGCCATTTAGAGACACGCATCTTCTGCCGTGTAAAAACCAAGATGGCTGCTCCCGACGAAAAAAATACATGAAAAAAATATCATGTGGAACTGAAAAACATCGCGGATTTCTGCAGAATCAATGAGCGAAGCAAAAAAACGATTTTAATGTGAGGTGAGTGAAGTTAGATTTTGGTCTAAATGACAGACGACCAATCAGCTCCTTTGTTTCATCTGCGTCATGCAAATTAGCTAACCTGATTGTCCGGTATGATGTAGATTCAATCTGAAACACAGGCGGAGGGCGTGGTGACCAGACCCACTCTTCACAGTTTGCTGAAGGGTGGGTTTTGGATCCCAGGCAACACTTTTTGACCTTGCACACTTCGCTTAGAAGAGATGTGCATGTCTTTCTCTTTAATATAAGTAAAAGTATTTGCCAGTAGAACGAGACTAAAAATGTCACTTGTTATTCTAAAACTTAAAAATTTGGAAGTAAAAATCAGGGCTAAACACTCACAATACCAGCACTTCACCAGAGTCTATGAAAGGTTGAACTACAAATTTCACAGAAATTAAGTTAAGATTATAATATATAGTATAATTTACAATATTCAGGAAAACAATGCAAATGTCATCCCAATTTAGCAATTGGCTTTGAGCACGGAACTTCAGCTAGCTTGTTTATGTTCGAAATAGCAAACCTGCAAGCATTTCCTGTTCATTTCAGTTCATTTCTATAAAGTTTTTCACTACATCAGTTTAAAACGAATAAATAGTCAGAACATCAGACAGTGACAGTGAGTTTGTGTTGAATGTTATAGAAAACATGTTAAAGTTAAACTTCACAAACCAAAGAAATATTTCAACAGAGACATGTATGTGTATATGTTGTATATATGTTTAATAGACGTGTTTGTGTCTAAACATATTGCTAACGGTTCTTAAGCAGTGTGCTGGGGAACACTAGTGTGCCTTCAGATACTGCCATGTGTGCCGTGAAGAAAATAATTCTCAATAATTTTCTTTCAATCTATGAATACAGATGTATCGATTCAATTGAATATTTTACATTTTTCACTCAAAATGGAAGCAAACTTTTACCATTTTCTAATTTAGTGAGTATTATAAAATGTAATAAGCAATCATTACAACATTGAATTAGTTTGTTGTTCTAAATGGTTTGATTTAGATGTATTTGATGTGGTGGTGTTCCATGAAAAATGTCAACCAAAAAAAGTGTGCTGTGTCTCAAAAAAAGTTGTGGAAAAACTGCTCTAAAGTACAGAAGTTAGCTGATTTGAACATAAACAGGCCAACTGACGTTACGTGCACAGAGTCAATTAAACTTTTACTCCAGTTAATAAAGTTGCCTAACTTTCCTAAGAAAATAGTTTTGTTTTTGTTTTTTTGCTACTTTATGTTTGCTACTATAGGTTCATAACAATGTGTTTCTTTGGAAAATCTGCTTTACTCCTTGTTTCCAATACATTTTCAAACTTTTCCTCAAACCTTTTGTTGATTCATGTAAAATTACACTTTTTATTCACAAAACTGCCTCATCTCCACCTATGAAAACCTTGACTTACCGCTAAACTACGACTAAATGGCTTCTATAGGCGTCCTACTGCAGGTGGTCTGAGGACAGAGAAAGCCAGAGAAAATGTCCTCGTACCGCTGCGCTCTCATCTCTCGGGGGTCAAAGTTCAACGGAGCCTCCAAGCAGTCGCTGTCGTCTGTGGCTTTGGCGCGTTTCCTCTCTCTTTTCTCTTCTCGCGGTACATCTTCAACATCTGCTTCTCTTGCTCCGAGAGGATGGTGACCTGGCACCCGAACGCCGGCTTGGACACTTCAGGGCCCACCATGCGAGTGAAGTCTGGAGGAGGACAAGAGGAGGAGGAGAAGCTTTTAAAACTCGCTACACACGCCAACAATAGAGCAAAGACTTTAATCCAGTGATTCTCAAACTTTTCACACCAAGTGCCACTTATACATATGTGGCTGTTCAAGTACCAGATAAAACTCAGACTAGGCCTTGGCAATAAGGCAAAAAATTATTATCACCATTTTTCTGGAGACAGGACTGTAGTTTTATTGCATTTGAGGTAAATACAATCATTGCTTTTTCTGAAAGTTCCTGCTTTACTGTGATTGGTTAAATCCAGCTGTCACTCACTCAGAGCAAACAAAAACTAACCAGTGTTTATTGACCCTATTTTGTCCCGCCTACTTTTCTAGGACGTGCACTTCCTGTTTAGCTGCATTTAGCCTGTAGATTTCAGTCGATGGGTTTATTTAACTTCATTATATTTAATTAAAATTGCCCAACAAGACCGACAAACAAATACGTTAAGTACCTTAACAGAGCTAAACAGGAAGTGCATTTCCAAGCCAAGTGGGCGGACACAATAGGGTCAATAGAAAAAGGCGACCTTGGAAAAAAATGAGAACATTGTGTGATGAATTTTGGCATTTCTAACACTAATAACAGCTTTTGAAAATATGCTAAAATCCATGTTTTATTCATAAATAGATATATTTTTGTAAATCAAACATAAAAATGAGCTAGAATTCACCTGGAACTTAAAGTTGGGGTAGCTAACTTTATTAGTTCTAAATAGGTCAAGTTTGTGTTTTCCACCAAAAAGTATCTAATTTTTTCACAAAGCGCTGCAATTATTAGACCTTTGAGTACTGTCTGAACTGAATAATGAAGAATTTTACTTCTCATCAGGAGTGGAATGCAGCACTCTGATTGGCTGAGCTTGGGTGGTCCTCTCCAGTTTCACTTTGTTGTTTGTAAAGAGGGGTTTTTACGCCATAATTGCTACCAAAAATGAACACATGTTGATATTAACCATGTGTCGAAAGATTTAAAAACCTAAATAGTTTTTGCAGTGTGAAAATCAGCTACCCCAGCTTTAACTTGAAGCAGCAGCACAAAATCCTCAACACATGAGCTTCAAAATGCATAAGACTATTAAAAACAGACGCCCATATTCATAATAAAGAAACGAACTTGGCGATTCTAAGGCTAAGAGAAGTAGGTTGGAAAAAAGTGTCTGTATTTTAACAAACAAATGCATTAAATAGGGAAATGAGAAATCACGGTTTGACGATTTCACAAAAAATCAGATTGTGAGCTCACGATTCGATTTTTATCACGATATTGCCCAGTTCTAACTCAGACTATACTGTCCTGGACTAAGTTAGAGCTCAAATGGTCTAAAATTAGACTAAATCAGACTTAAAACAAACAAACAAACATTAAGCCACAGATAAGGCAGTTCTAATGGACGCACAGCCCAAAAAAAAGACCAAAACACAATAGATTTGTCTCAATCAACCTGCAGATGACTTCAAGAGAGTAGCACAAGTACGTGCACGGTCATTTGAGAAACGCTGGTTTAACCTAAAGCAGTGATGTGTAATCTTTCTTCACACAGGGTTGCATTTTCAAGTGTAGTTTTGTTGAGCCACCACACTTTCATTCATGTATTCAGATTCAGATTATTTGTTTCGAAAGAAGGTAGGTGACATAAATGATTTCTACAACTGTAAAGAAAACTGTCTGACATCTACTTTTCCCAACTTAAAAGTGCACCGAGAAAAAAACATTATTAAAAGCATGTTTTTGTTAGTCAGATGTGTTTGTTGCACTAAATGAATGATAAAATGTGCTTCTTTGCTTTGAGTGAGCTTGAGTGGCTACAAACGGATCAATTATTTGGGCTCGCTCTTGTTTTCATGAAAAAGCTTAGCTGATTTTTTTTTTTTTTTTTATATATATATTTCTTCCCATTCAGAATGTCCCAAAGTATGAATTTAACTTTATGATTCTACTGAACTTGTGTAGATGACCTTTCGTCTCCAGAAAGTTGACCATTAAGGAATTATATGAGCACAACACACTTTTTTTTTTGATTACAGCAATAATCATAATTGAAATTTGATTAATTGCACAACCCTAATTCGTTTTTCAAAATAAATAACACTAAATAATACTGGTGCTACTTTGTGTCGCATTTGATACCCTGCAGCAGTTTGGATGTTTTACCTAGAATAGAATAGAATAGAATAGAATAGAATGCCTTTATTGTCATTGCACAACTTGCACAACGAAATTTAAGAAGCCCATCCACAGTGGAAATAAATTAAATTCATAAAATACAATACATCAAAAAAGACACACAAAAAAAAAACATTTAAAACCAGCCTACTACTCTACTGCACAGCCACTCTCTGTAGTCTAAAGCCTAGATTTCTGCTTTGTAGGTCTCCCATTTTGCTAAATCACGATGCCTTTGAGCTAAATTGTGTAACTGTGTTGAAAAAGCAAAATGAGAGTGTGTTTTGCATCTAAAGTGAAATATTTTAAAAAGTGGTAACATGAAGCTAGATGTTGCAAGCTTTACTTAAAACCAATGTTTGCGGCCGATGTGCTATATCACAGATTAGTGTTGTCACGATACTAAAATTTCAAACACGATTTGATACTTAAAAAAAACTGGATACTCGATACCGATTTCGATACCACGGTGCCAACGTTAAATTTTTTATTTCTTATAATTGTATTTTTATTTTTTAATGATTATTTTTTTATTTATGTTTTTCTTTTTGATATTATTAAAACAATAGTATTTTAATATATTATTTGTTTATTATTAACTTGATTCATGAACCTTTACATTAAGACTGGGCTTTGTTCTATTATCAGACACATTTGCTGTTTATGTAGTATATATATACTCTATATACAGTATTTGATATTGTCATCATTTCCATCTCCAATGAGAGCAGAAGGGGGCGGGGCTTAAATATTGATACTTGTTCAAACGAGTATCGATATCGGTTTTAGTATTGATTAATATTGAGGAATCGACTTTTTTGACAACCCTATCCCAGATAAAGAGTTTACTACAGTGAAAAGTTAAAATTGTGATTTTGTGAGCCTTGTTATGGATTTAAAATTCTAGTACCAGTATTGGCAAAGTGGTTTGTTACATCACAAGGTCACACAGCAGATATCAGTGTTAATGAAATACATAAACAAATTGAAGAATCAACCCATCACTAAATGTGTCCATTTCAAAAGCAAAATTCGGTCTTTTAACCGATAGAGCATTACAATTTATAGAAGCAAAAGTCTCTTTTAAAGTGAACCCTGACTATAACGACAAATATGGCTAAAATGCAAGTACATCTCATGTTTGCTCAAATAAACTACAAACTAATTTATAACTGCTTACCATTTTTATAAAATCTGCATTGTTTTGAGCTACTGGGTGCCGCCATATTGTCCAGATGCAATGCATTCTGGGTTGATGACATCAAATGGTTGCTTTTTGTTGTTTCCATGGTTACTCCTGTGGTTCCATCGGTGAACAGTTGAAACAAAAACACCACTGACAGTAGCTGCGTCCCAATTCAGGGTCTGCATCCTTCAAAGGCTGGTTCGAAGGCCGGTTGACGGAGGCTGCTTCTCGAGTGGCCTCCGTGGACCGCAAAGGCCGTGTCGAAATGGGACAGGCCTAGCCTTCGCAGCGCTGCCGTTGCCCGTAGCAACCAGAGACGCGCTGCTATGCTAGTGCGCTAAAGCTAACGTCACGCAACTCCGCATATTTACGCACATGGCTGCAAGAAAACCATAATAAAAACATTACGCACCAAAGCGCAAGTATTCAGTGAGTCCAAGAGATAGGGGATAATCTCTCATAAGTGCTATGGTTTGAGAAAAGTAGTTCTGGATAAATAAATATTGTAAAATAGCTTAGTTTCAACTTAATACGTTATAAAATACGCTATATTTAGGACATAAGAGACATGTACATTTAAGTCAGTCTATAAACAGAGAATCTTGTATTTAAAAAATGTTTATTTTTAACAAATATATTAAATAAGAACTTCTGGTACAGTAAGCAAGTTACAAAATATAAAACCCACACGTTTCATTGACTCTTGTGCTCATAATAAACTCACATTAGCTTTTTACTGTAATAAAAAAATTATTACATTTATTTTATTATGTTTGAATTTAAGCATCTGACTTTACTACCACGTAATGCCAGTGCTAAGTAATTGATTAGAAGACACATCAAACTATTCCCATCATAAACTCAAAATCCTTATGAAACAACCAACAAATTGCGAGTCTTGACAAATACAAAATTGTGTAAACATAAGTAAGACAAAAATTTACATTGTATTTTTCTGTACAAACTAAAGGTTTTTTATTCTATTTACTTATTGAATTGTGCATTTAAATGATACTTGTAGATTTCGTCTAGTCACATTTATTGTGTCAGCACTATCATATTTCTAAGCTGCTGTTAATTATATGTCATGTGTTTCACAAAATATCATACTTTAAATGTGTTAATACAACGGGCTTTGTACCATCTAGTAGCTAATGCTCATGATAAAGTCATTTTAAATGCTCGGTTTACTCAAACACATCACAGACAGTAACTGGGAAGCGATTATTGTGCATCTCTTCAATAAGGATTTTAACTGAGTTCTTATTTTACTAGTAATAGGTTTTGCGTCATCTCACCAAATTACTAATTGTGAACTTTATCACTGATCAAAAGAATGAAACTTTAAAATTCTGATCTGCTAAAAAAAACTTAGGTGGGTTGTATTTAACTTCTTCAAAACTTAAACTTCATTGAAACATTGCTGCTGTAGCTTATTCACCCTAGTCAAGTGTTGTAAGGTGAGGACATAGGTCTTCAGTCAGCAGACCACCACATCTTCAGCATTTCAGACTCTGAGCAATGCAGTGAACAGTGGAGAGGATGTGTCACACTGATGCAGTGAACAGTAGAGAGGACGTGTCACACTGAGGCAGTGAACAGTGGAGAGAGGACGCGTCACACTTGGGCAGGACTGATGCTTGTCAACCTGAAGATATCGATAACATTGTCCTGGTCGAGAACGGGCTCTCTTTGGATTGAAACATCACCATCAGAGTCAAATCCTGTGATAAAATACACACAAAGATTATTATTGGTTGGTCATTTAAGCTCACAGTGCACATCTGAAATCCAAAATAAATACATCGATAAGCACATCAAACAATACAGAGCATTGGCTTCTAAGATTCAGAATACAATAAATGTAATATAGATTTTATTTGGCATTTCAGTTTGCTCATGATTAATCTTGCAACCCAAATTCAGAAATGTTTCAATAGGTAAATGCTCATGTCCCTACCAATGCTCAGAATAGTCTTTTTCCTCCAGTGTAGTGCTAGGTGCACTTTATTGTTCTTGCTGGAAATGTGTCCTCTGGATTTGAGACATTTTACATCGTCTGCAGTGTGGATTGTCCTCAGACATTAAGCTGCAAAAAAACAGTAAAAGAAACAGCTACGTTAAATATTTTTGACAGTAGGCAACTGTTATTATGTTTAAGACAACATAGAGCCACATACAGGTAATGCCAGTACAAATCTTTTAAATTACTGCCCATCCTTTGCTGATTTCACCCAGATTATTTTGCTGTCTAATGTTGTACTCAATTGTGGTGATTTTGTGAAACAATGAAGTTTCTTATGTAGCATAAAAAAGACAAAGTAATTTGACTTCATTCAGGGACTGTTATTTTTTTCCAGTAGTTTCCAGAATGACATGCATAAGTTGAAGGTTTTATTTTATAAATACTTGTATTGAACACAATAATACAGAGCCTTTTAATACTATTATATGTAACACGAGTACTCTTACCTCCAAATGCTTAGTCCTTGTAGCAATGAAAACGTGGTTAATTCTCTTCATAACTTTAATAATCAATCCGCGAGGGTCTTTTCTCCTAAAAGTAAAAACAGAATTAGCGTTTGTGTTGGCAATCTGCCCCAATACAAAACTTTGAACGGACTTTTCACCGCGTTAGCTGCAGTTTACTAGCCACACTTAAAGCTTAATCCACCGAGGTTTACGGAGTTAATACAAAACAACTTTCACATCTTTCGAACCGTAATGCCGTTATTTAATGATAACACTCGTGCTAGTAACTTTTTATTAAGTTTAAAGCGTGTACTCACGTGTTTTCGCCGCTTTCAGGACGAGTTGCGTTCGCTCCGTTTTGTTTACGTGAGTCTGACCAGCGCCGCGCAAAGCATTCTGGGATATGGGAGGCCACGAAGTGTGCTCAGATGTAGCCTTCGTTCACAGCGTGTTTCCAAGGAAACGGAGGCCGGTTTTCAGGCCGGATTCGCAGGCTGCATGAAATGGGACAGCACTTGTAGCCGCGGGAGTGACGCAACCGGCCTTCGAACCAGCCTTTGAAGGATGCAGACCCTGAATTGGGACGCAGCTAGTGTCCAGTTCTTCCTCTTCCTCTTGATTATCTTTAGTTTTACTAGATTCCACATAATCATTCTGTATTTGGCCAAACTCCAGCTCAAACTGAAAGGTTTTAACTGTTGAATTCATGTTGCTTAGTTACCTGTTACCTTGACAACCACCAGAGGGCAGACACACAACCATTTGACGTCACAGCCAAGACAAAATGGCAGCCATGTGATTTCTTTAAACATGATTTTTATAAAACTACAAATACTTTCAAGGTTTTTGTTCTGAATTTATATAAGTGATGAGATTATAAGTGTTTTAGGGTAAACATGTGATTGTAGCCAGGGTTCGCTTTAAACAAATGCATCTAAGTGTAAGATGAAATTTCTATTATTTAAAAGTTTGATTCCAAAAAATTGGTCACAAACTTGAGGAAAAATGACTTGTCGGTTTGGTCCTGACAACAGCAATCATGAACAATCTCTAAATCAGTGGTTCCCAACTTTTTTTCCTCGAAGCCCCCCTGACTGAACGGCAGACTTGTGGAGCCCCCCTGTTTAAACCGGTGGCCTCTAAATTGTTATTGTATGATGAAAATTAGCATTAAAAAGATTTATTTCAGCCAATTAAACAACTATTGTGGTGTTTTGGTGCTTAGATTTGTGTTTTGTAATAATAAAGTTTCACTTATAACTACTTCTAACACTTGACCCTCTGACCAGACAAACCTCTGGGGACCCCCTGCTCTAAATCATGCTGATATTCCATCTTGCATTGAACGAAACACTAAAACATGACTACTTCACGTCACCAAAATTCTGCTCTAGTCCCAAAAAGTTGTGTAAAGTTAACATAAAAAACACTTGGATTACAAATAGATTGATATTTTAAACCTTATAAAACAGTAAAAAAGCCCTTTGCAGTCACACTGACACCAGCCTGGCTCTGATCCACCGGCAGCTCTGCGGTTGTGAAGGGGTTAACTCCGTCTCTCCTCTGCTCCCTGTTTGAGGCACAACAGCTCAATAAAAGGCAGAATTGCTCTTGAAAACAGATGAGATGTGGTGATTGCGCCGCGGCCCGGGCCTGATTGACTCAATGATTTCGTCTTTATCTCGTCTCCTGCTCCAGCGCCGGCTCCTGTCTGTCACTGTGAAACCTGGCCTCCCTCTGCAGAGCCATCCCGCCGGCAGCTTTAACCGCGTGTGTCGGCCTCCATTTAGAGATGACCGGGGGGAAGGAAGGGCGGCCGCGAGTGCTCAAGACTGCACTGCAAAAATACCCACAACAGGACTAACATTAAACATGCCGTGTACATTTTACTGTTTGGAGTTATAATTCTGTCCAAACATTGCTGAAGCTGAAGTTTTGTCTATGAGATACTATTCTTTCCCGATTTTCAAAAGAGATTCTCTCCTTTGGTGTCTGTAGAAAAAACAACAACAGGTAGCGCCCATCTAGCATTTAGCTCGCAGCTAGGGCTGTGCGATATTGACAAAAATAAATATCTCAATATTTTTAGGGCATTTCTCGATGGCGATATTTGGACAGTGTTTCCTCAGTCCAACAGAAATGTGTTAAAACAACTTTTTAGTTGATGTAAATTGGCTGCGTTCACTTTGTAGAATTTGATAACTCATTCACTTTTTGTATTACAACTAATTTTAGCTACTTGATCTTAATTTCTATTAAATATTATTGGCCTACAGCCTGTCCAAGCTTGGCCCTCGGACTTCCTGCTAGATTGACCCAAATTAGAAAAAGTACAGTATTTAACATCAAATATGAGCAACTCTTCTATAATGGTCAAAATAACAAACTGATTAAAATGATTGTGTATTGCCTTACTAAAATATGTTGGTGCATTAAATTTAGATCAAACGCAACATTTTGAATGATTCACTTCAGAGTCGTGTTTATACGACCCTTAAGTTTCTAAATTCGGCCCCACTGTGAAACAAACTTTGGACACCCCTGGCCCCAGTTTATAATGTGTTTCATATGACCACAACCTTTTGCAAAACAAATGTGAGATCAATAACAAAACTGCTAAATATGACATTTGTGTCCTTAGTTAAAGTTTTACAGCATCACTTTTTCAAATTTGTATTTTTACTTAGCTATTTTTAGTAGCGTTTTCTATCCGCGATATACTCAATATTGAATCTTGAAAAGCATCATTCACGATATTAAAATTTGATATATTGCATAGCTCTACTCGCAGCTATGTTAGCATTGTTGGATATATTTACATATTTGGATTGTTGGATCACTTTATTCATCTCCATGTGTTTGGATCAATATTTTACCCAATACTTAACTCTTGCACTGCCAGTCATATTCTGACTTCCCTGCCAGGCCGTTTTGCTAATTTTAAGCAATATTCACAGCTCCACAAAAAGCTTTGTGCAACTGGAATCATGACATGTTGTACATCACATGAGACCTACAAGTGTCTACTTTCATTTTAAAAAAGAAATATTATTCAACCTTAATCTATTGCCTTTTTATAGGCATTTGAAATGTCTTGTTTTCATTAGATTTCAGTGTTTGACGAGAAGCTTTTGTCTTTAGGATAAAAATACAAGGTTTACATGAAGTTGTGTTACAGACGAGAAGGCACCACAGCACGTTTTCTACTTTCTGATGCAGATTCTATAGATTCAGCCTCTTTCATGGAGCATAGATTATATTGAACCCTCCAAACATGAAGAAATCCAGTAGTTTGACTTACTCTGACACTTTGAGCTCGCTCACAGAAGAGGAAGTGTGGTTTCTTCCCATCAGACAAGCTGCATGTGAGTCTTAGTCCAGTAGGATCGTCTTTTCTTCCTTTATAAAGCTCAAATATCTGCTCTAAACTTTCTCAACTATGTTTTTAGTCCAACATGTTATACCTGCAATTCATTTGACCTGCAGTACACCCCTCTGCTGGTGAATCTATGAAACTGCATCATGTTTTTGACAATACAAAAATTCGTGCATCAGAGAGCCTTCTATCGCTGCATAGAAAAAAAGGACTATGGAAATAGACGTTATTGGCAGGCTACGCTTGGGTTCCCAATGCCGGAGATTTTTGTCATTGGCAGGGAATAAGTTAACTTCACATTTGTTCTTCTAAATCTAAACTCAAGTATTGCATATCATTCATGTCCCATTGGAGCCAAACTTTAACACTCTTGCTGGCGTAACGACCACTGTTTTTACGGTCAGAAATGTTACAGGTGTTAATGAAACTAAGTTATGTTGTAACTTTTAAATAAGGACACATTTGGGATCAAAAACATTGGAACTGTGTGTGATAAATAAACCTCGACTATAAGATATCCTAAAATATGTTTCTACACAATTATCGCCTGTCTTCTGTAACTGAGATACTACAAAAGTGATCATCACCTCATTTTTTGCGCATCAAACTTTGCTCAACAATATTTAATCAATCGCTAAATTGTAGTTTGTGTGTTAACAGTTGTCTTGTTCCTACAGTACAGACCAAAAGTTTGGACACACTTTCTCATTCAAAGAGTCTTCTTTATTTTCATGACTATGAACATTATAGATTCACACTGAAGGCATCAACACCATGAATAACTAGAAGGAGAGTGGTGGGAGCTGCGTCAGATGAGCTGGCCTCCACAGTCACCAGACCTGAACCCAGTCCAGATGGTTTGGAATGAGCCAAACTGCAGTGTGAAGGCAAAATTATTTCAGAGTGCTAAGCATCTCTGGAACTCCTTCAAGACTGTTGGAAGAGCATTTCAGGTGACGACCTCTTGAAGCTCATCAAGAGAATGTCAAGAGTGTGTAAAGCAGGAATCAAAGCAAAAGAATCTAGAATATGACATATTTTCAGTTGTTTCACTCTTTTTGGTTATATACTTTACTTCAACATGTGTTATTTCATGGTTTGGATGCCTTCAGTGTGAATCTACAATGTTCATAGTCATGAAAATGAAAAAAAAAAGGCTTTGAAAGAGAAGGTGTGTCCAAACTTTTTGTCTGTACTGTATATAGAATTATTAAAGCATAACAACAGTTTAGAGTGGTAGTTAGATAATAAAGTGTTGCAGCAGAGTCAAACTCACGTCCTTCTCTCTTCTCTCTGTCCCAAAACTACATTTACAGTGAAGCGTTGAAGTCTGCTTAATGACCCAGACGGCAGCATTAGCACAAACACTCCGCGGGGGGGCCGTTTCCACCTGGACAGAGCGCAGAGCTGTCAGTGTCCCACAGGGGGCGTCCTCAGCGGGGGGGGCACATCTCCTCAAAGACAACTCCGCTCAAACTTCTGCCGTTCACAAACATCACACTCACTTAGAGCTAATGTACGGAAGCGGCAGAGGTGGAAGGAGACGAAATCTATAGGCGACTGCACTGGCTGCGTCGTCCTTTACTTCTGCGGTTTGAGGAGTTTTTTTTTCACCTCTCGTCCCGAAGAGTCATTTGGGATGAGTCAGAAAAGAGTCCTGTGAGAAACAAACTTGCAAGGCTCTTTCTTACAAGTTTGTAAAGAAAAAACATATAGATGAAGACACTTTGTAGAGGTCTGATAATGTATTTACACAATGTTCTACTCCTACACTAAGGCTCTGTTCTTTTGTCTCAATGCTCTAATCACTATTTTGGAGAGTCGTTTTCATATCAGTCTGATTTCTAATACTTTTGACAAACAATTGGGTTAATTATCGACCAAAGAGGTGTTGCCTGCGGGTGGAGGTTAATCTGCCCCCCTCAGGTTCTCCCTGTACTGGTAGGTGTGCAGTTGAGTTTAGATTCTAGCTCGGATGGTGTTAGGATGTGAGTACAGAACCAGCTCCAACGTGATGCTTGATAAACTAAAATGGCTCTCAGTGCAGGACAGATTATCATATTCAGTGTTAGCCTTTTTCAAAATATATCCTTGAATTTAAGCTTCCACAGATAATTCATCGAAATATTTCTTTCAGTGATGACAAGCACTGCAAGAAAATTTATTTTACTAAAAACTAAATCAAACTGGATAAAAAAGACGTTTATTTATAGAGCGATGCACAAATGGAACACTCTTACTCCCAAGATAATAACTCAAGAGGGGAATGTTACAAGATTTAAAGTATTACTTAATTTTTTTTTAAAGACACAAATGAGATTTTTACTTCACAGAATGTAAGTTTTCATTTTAGATCATTGTCGTCCAGATCAACGTTGACAGAGAAAGCACAGATCGAGAAGTATGTGTGTGTTTATTGGTACTGAGGTTAAATGTTATGGTTATATGTTCACGTGTACACTTATGGATATAAACATGAAAAATTCATTGTGAGATGTTAGAAATGTAAATTACTGGCTTTTGCTTCTAATAATGCACCACTTTAGAATTAGGGAAAGTCAAACTCTCACTCAGGCTGGCAGGACAATGTCTGCCTTCTTTTAATGCAACTTAGACACAACGTAGCAGCAAACACACAGCACACAAGACAGGATAAGTATAGGGACTGAAACAATTTCGGAGCGAAGGAAAATAAATAAATATAATCAGAGAGGGGAGGGGTGCCTGAGGGGGGCCGGCCCTGGGGGGCACGTGCAGTTTGCCCTGTGGTATGGCTGGGAGGGAGTCCTGGGGGTGGATGGTGGTCCGGGTCGCTCTCTGGGTCTGGTGGTCGTCCCTTGTGGCTCCTCAGACGTGTCCCTGGTGGCTTTCGTTTGGGTTCTCTCGCTGCCTTTTTGAGTTCTCTTGCTCATGGGCGGGCGGGTGGATGGATGCCGGTGCGAGTGTGGTCTCCTTAGCCGAGGTGGCAAATAATAAACAAAGACTAAACAGGATTCTGGAACAATGACATAATAAAAAGGCTGTACAACACAAACATACACAAAACACACAAGTCACACACACACTCATACACTCAGATCATGGGACCAGAGGAGGAAGGGGGGAAAGAGAAGGGTGCCCTGTCTAGGCTACCCCATGTACATGGGACACAGCCTTGGTATATAGATAGATAGATAGCTTCTAATAATATTTTTAATGTATCTAATGTTTATCTGCAATGTATCTTCAATGTACATAATGTTTATCTGTAATGTAAGATCATTTTTAAGGAACCCAGGAAGAATAGCGTCAGCAAGACTAATGGGGATCTAAAATAAACATAAAACATAAAAATTCTGGACCTGAGCCCGAACCCAGCCTGAGAAATGAGGGCCCAGTCAAAAGTCGGGCCGGGCCAGGTTTGGGTTAAGACGCAGAGCCGCACTGTACACAGGCGCTCCGTGGATAATCATTACAGAATGCTACGGCTACCGGAGCAGGAACTGTGACTGTTTGTTGGCCGATCTTTAAATGATTTGTTTTGGAAATGGTGATATTCAGGCTTCGCTCCTGTTGGGTCTGGCTGTGACCTGGGATCTGTGGGCTGCTATGCATCAGGGGGCTTCTGGTGGCTTGGGGGTCGGATGGTCTGGGGGGCAGTATGGGGTGTGGCCGGGGGTTGGGGTGCCGAGGGGAGGAGAGGAAAAGGAAGATAACTTATTTAACCACTTTTGACTATTATTACTAATTTTAATTTTATTATTACCTTGTGTTATGACTTTTTCCCTCCTTTTATTCCTTGCCTTGTTTTAGCCTTCCTCTTATATTTTATCCTAACTTTCTCTATGCCTCTATCTAGTGACTATTTTTAATCTTGTTGTTCCTTGTCCTACTCCCGTTTGGGAGTGTGTCTGTTGTTCCGGTGTTGAGGCCTTGACCTTGGAGGCCCCGTGGTTTTCAGGACTTGGTCCCAACCTGTTATGGACTCCTCCCAAATCTCCCTGTTCCTGTGAAGTCCTTTGAGACGAATGTTGTTGTGATTCTGGACTATACAAAAATAAATTTAATAGAAATGACAGTCGCGCCAGAACATTGTAAAGCACGGACTTTACTACAGTAGACTATAGAACATGGCCATCGAAGTTTGTTGGAATTTTTCATTTCATGCCCACAATAAGTCAGCTCCTTATCTCCAATGACCCTCCGCTCTCCTGTGACCTTTATAAACCTGCTTTAATCCACCTGCGTTTCATTGTTCACTTCTCGAACCGCACACATGAAAGAAAACACTCTGCGCTCGATCACGTGGTACACACACTGTTCTCCGCTCGCTGCTGCGCTCCACAAGTCTGTATCATGTCTCTTCTTCCTGCCTCATGATGCGACTGTGAGACAAATAATTGTCGTAAATGTCCTTATGTCTGTGGCCTCGTGTTTTTTCTTTGACACGTCTGAGAATCGCAAAAGATCCTAAACTCCTCTAGTGTGCAGCCGGCTTTACAGTGCAGTATATTGCTAACATCAGCCAGTTTCATTGCACAATGCAACACTGGAAGTTGTTTGCTCCACAGCAGGCATACATTTTATTGGTTTTATTTAACCAACTGCTGCTTTTTGGTCTCTCAAACACTAGAAGTAGACCGAAAACATATGTGTAAGTGGTCGGACTCGTTTCTGTATGTTAAACTCACAAATTAAAAGTTAACACAAGGTCAAAGGAGGAGAACACATACGGTCTCAAACCTAACTCGGGTTAGTTCTGGCCAACACACTGCTCTGCTCCTGTAAGCTGATTGGCTGATATACTTCCTGGTTTAGGGGAAACATTTGCAGTTCTGCGATATCTTATCTTTAGCTGGAGTGAAATGAAACCGAGCGAAGGCACTAAAATGAGTCAGCCTGGCTAGTTAGTTGCAGCAATAGTTGTTCATAAGTCTGTCAATTTCAATCACAACAGGTCAACTTCTTAGTCCTCCCTTTGGCACAAGACCACTTTGAGCTCAAGAGAACATAAAAGCTTCCACACAATCTCTATCAGATTAAAATGATTTTCTTATAAAAGCAGTGTCCAGGCTACTTATTGCATAAAACTTGAAAAAAAAAATCAGATAAATGATAAATAGTTTAAGCCCCCGAAAACTTTCAGATCTTCGCTCGGCTCCACTAAAGCGTGCGCAGACTTCAGCGATCGAGATAAACAGGTACGTGCCAAAGCAAAAACTGCAATTTAAACGGCTAATCAGCAGGAGACAGGCTTCCCCTCCTAAATCCTGCTCCTCTCGGTGCCATGCGAATAGTCAGAAATTTAATCAGGCTTTTTAACCCCTCCTGACTCCGCTCCCGTCTCCATGGAAACGCTAATCTCCAAAGCTGTCAGCCAAGTTGGATTTTTTTTTTTAACGAAGATCAAAACTTTGGCACAATGAATTAACATCAGATGAGGATTGGAAAGAAGCGGCTTTTGTTTAGGCAGTGCAATTAGGGAAATGTGAGAGCTGCTGACGTCGAGCAACTTTCGGAGATAAAACTAAAGTTGATAAAGGAGCATACGTTTTGGAAATGTTTAATCAATCAAAACTGTCAGATGGATGAGTTATTTTAGCACGTTTTGCTGCGTTGAGCCCTGAAGCTTCACTAAATTCCCACAGACATCTGTAAGTGATGCATGTGATGGAAACTTTTCTTTGGCGGGTTCATTTTGTGAGTGATTTTATGTTTTATGTTATGCACAATTACTGCGTGTTGAACTGATATTATATTCACAAATCATTGTCAGTCAAGTTTGTTACAGCGTTATACCCATGACATCACCCTCTGCAGCGCTTTGGAAATGATATACTTATATTTCCGTACCATTTCTAACATGTTTTTTTTACAAATCAAACCTTCAGAGCTAGATGTTTTAGTCAGAGATAAGACATTTTGTTTTTGAGAATAAAAAAATAAGGTTCTCCAAAATCTGCAGCCTTTAGCCTTTTTCAATCAAAAATGATCGGCACAGATATTCTTGATAGTTTAGTCTCTCTGTGACGTGTCAGTAGGCCTGTCATGATAAATAATTTTTAGAGATGCTCCGATCGATCGGCCATCGATCATGATCGGGCCGATAACGGCACAAATCACATGACCGGCGATCGGCAAAATGGACTGATCAGATGCACCGATCACACTTCACACGCGCTCGTTTTTGTTTTGTTTTTTACGCTGCTTCCACTGCTCCATGTCGTCCCGGCTTCACTCTTCCTGCTCATAGATTAGTGAAATCACGTCATGTAGCAGCTAGAGCACATTCTGTTAAACATGCACTAAGCTGCGTGCTCACCCGCTATAGTCTGAAATGAAGCAAAATAAACGTTTTGGCCATCTAAAGAATGAATGAAGTGACGCGCTCAGACTGTGCCAAATGGTTTCCCACTGCAGCCACAGGACGCTTTTAAGTTACGTATCTTTGAGCAGCCGTAGTAAAAAGTCTCGTCCACATACAGGCTTGTAGCGGGCATATTCTGACAGAGAACAGTCTAAACTCTGTCCCAGTTTTTATTTCGTAGTGATAGGATCAATATTGGCGAAATAATTAGTTCTAAACTCTTTAAAAGTTGATCGCGGAAAAATATAGTCCTACACGCGCTTTCGCGAACACCGTAGTCCAGCGGAGAGCTTTGCACAATTAAACGTGGTTAAATAGTGTCCGCAAAATGGCATCAAGGTTTATTTCATGTATGACTCAGGCAAAGAAGAAAATGACACTTCTCTTGTCTCTCTGTGTCAGCGCAGCAGCAGCAGCAGCTGTAGTGGTGAGTGGGAGAGGGGCGGAGCTAGAGCGACACAGTGATCAGAGAAGCAGTTTAATTATTTATTTGACATTTTGAATAATAAGTATAGTGTGGGGTTGGATAATGCAAAAGATTGATTGTTGTTTAAAAAAATGCAAACAAATGTTTGTAATTTGCTATAATAAATGTAAATTGACCTGGTCGTCATAGTAAATAAAATATATATTAAAGCAGCTAAAAAAACAATTCGATCGGTATCGGCCATGATCGGTATCGACCGAGTAAATTTTTAAATTATCAGTGATCGGTCTAAAAATCCTGATCAGAGCATCTCTAATAATTTTACCAGATGATATATTGTGTCAGAAAATATCTCGATACTATTGTTGGTGGATTTTATACAAAATGAAATTATTCAAGGCAATATCCTTTTAGATCTAAAATAAAGTTGGCATAAAAGTAATGTAACATTGGCGTTTTTTTTTTCTGTCTTGTCTCAATCAACACAACAGTGAGTGTTTATTGGTCTGCTTAAAAATACATTTTGGCGCATACATTTTCCATGGCTATTCACACAGGGTGAGTCACTACCTGATTCAAGCCGCTCTGTGCCATCAGCAGCTCGACTAGTAAAAAACCCTGCTGTGGATGAAGAGTTTGGAGAAGCCGATGCCTTTGTTTTAAGACACGGATGTCGCTGTTCACGTTTTTAGAAAAGCTTGAGTTTTAGACATACGCAAAGAAAATGCTAACACAGCACACAGCACGCACGAAGTAAAACGAACGCGAGGAAATACATGAACGAGCCGCTGATACTATGTCGGCCCGTGTTTTCTCTTCTACTTGCTTGACGCTGGGAAAGTTTTACTCATGGACCCACGGAGCGAAGCAGTGGTGGAGGAGCAACTCAGGAGGAAGATGAGTGAACGTGAGTGCGATGCGCGGACACGTAAGAGTAACACACAAACACCTGCACTGGCCTCTTCTGTCTGTTGTGTCTTCATGGGCAACACGGCAACAGGCGTAAGGGCCTCGTGGTCATTTCAGTTCGTTCCTCTTTTGACTTTTTCCCCTGACTCCATGCACACTGCCGTGTTTCTATCTCTCCTTTCTCCTAAAGCCGAACGTGTGGTGTTAATGGAGATTAGTTTCTTAGAATTGCTTTTGCCCCGTGAATTTATCGAGTCTCAAAATGCTATGGTGGATGTTTCCATATACTGCACGATAACTCAATATAGTAATTATTGTGACAGGCATATGTGTCAGTCTCAATTTGTCCTAAAGCATCAAATGTGTTATTTTTGAAGAGACTAAACAGCAAAAACGGTAGAAAAAAAAGAAACAATTAAGATAAATCTGGCTGCATAATTACATAGTTCATAGTGGAGATCGACTGATATGGGTTTTTCTTTGGCTGATGCTGATACAGATATTTCAAAATTTTGTCAGCCGATGCTGATATCAACAGTCATTTTCTGAAGCTGATTTTATTATTTTAGTCTTAAAGGCTGGGTTGAAGTACAGTAGTATAACAAAAAAAAAAAACTAAAATATTATTCACCTTGTTACATGTGCATCTCTTTCACACAATGAAATGATGCTCAAATATATTTTAGCCCAAGAAACAATCACTTATTGCTTCATGAATAACACATTGCATTGTTCATATTCATGAACAAGCATTAAAGCTTGTACTTCATCCAAAGTCTAAGAACAAGAACAAAACTTAAAAACATGTAAATGATCAAATCAAACTGCAGACTCAGGAACAGAGAAAGATCAAAGTCTTTTTTCTCTCCAAACCAACTCAGACTCAGCTGATCACTGAGTCAGATATACAGTATTAAAACATCTAAATATCGGCCCCAAGATATTGGCCAGCTGATGTATAGGTTATGCACTGACATCATTTTATTCCAAAAAATGCTTAGCAACATTTAGAAAAAGTGGCCTTTCTTCAATGTATTTCTTTGTTGTCGTGGACTTGTTTGCTACAAGCTTGTCTGCTAACAACAGTTGATGATTTAGGATATTTTAACTGCAACAAACGGACTCAAAAACATCTTTTTCAAGAAGAAAAAGGTCATAAGTTCAACTGTGTGTGATATCAATGTCTGATAAATGTGAGAAGCTAAAGTCTTGTTGTTTATCTGCTTTGCTACAATTGTTGACTTAATTTTCTCTTTTACATGTCAGTTACAAACCCAGTGCTCAGTAGACTTGTGCTGGGATGAATTTGTGATCAACTGTAGTTTATATTTCCTGTTTTAGCTGTTTATTGAACTCTTACAAGAGAAAATGTCCTTTCTCTCCATTAACTCTCACTCAGCATGAACATTTAGAATGATGTCATGTGACCTGCACAACCTCTATAGCGTCTATCTTTATTTCATAGAGGATTTTAAGATGAATATCGATAGCAGCAAATATTGTCCACAGCAGGAGGCCAACTATTATTTCAAAGATAGTGAAAAGAAAACAAGACATTGAATTGAAAAAAGCGCACACATTTAATAAGGTCACCACAAAAACTATATGTCTTCCAGAAAGCTGCGATACTACATGAAAACTTCTTGCATTCTTTGAAAACATTATCTTATTTTGTCCAAAAGAAAGCAGAAAAACAGCAGAAAAAAGCCCAGAGTTTGGATCTATTTCTGTGGCATTTCTCTTATTCATGAGAGATGCTGAGGACTCGTCTCCGGGGAGGCCAAAGCATGATGGTCCTTATCAAGGCAGGGGCAGATAGCACCAGAGACGTGGCACAAATAATGAACAATTGCTTTGAAGAGAAAGGCCAATCTATAGGTAATAGGCTTTTGGGGGGATTGGAACTGAAGTGGCTGAGAAAGGAATTACTCCTGCTACATACAAATGCTAACGCTAACGTAGTTAAACTTGGGCTTCTTTGCAATTGCAGATAAGACAGTAATATGTATCGGTAAAATATGATGTAACTAACTATTTTGTAGAAATAGGCCTATGTAAAAGGTTAAGATATTTTGAGCTATTAGGCTTGGTAACGTGACATCACACAACATTAGAATGTTCAGTTGGTCTATTGTTAAACCAATGGAGATTTTAAATCACATTAAATTCACATTATTAAGTTCACATTAATTAAATCATATTCTGACACTACAGAGTGATAGATACATTTACCAGTACTGACCTAGTGGTTTATTGCTTTGTCTATTCTTATGGAAGTTCTGCTAAACTAACAACATGGCGGATTTGCCATTATTTCCATAATACCCGCCTTGCAATAGATCAGTTGAATGCTGTGCTATTGAATCAAATAAATATATTCTATATAGTTAGAGAAGATCAGAAACGATTAGAACATTTTAGGCATCTCCATGGCCCAAGACCCAACATCAGAAAGTTACACAATGTGACATTAAGATATAAAACATGTTTATTTTGTGTCATGTTATAGTTAATTTTGTTATAGAGGGATTATTTGTTTATCAACATGGGCGACGTGCTCACCCGATTGCCCAAGCTAGAGAAACAACTCAAGCTAGAGCTGTTGTCAATTAACTACAAGAGTTATCACTGTGCCAAAACAAAAGTTATGTTGCTAATTCAACATTTGTGAAATTGAAAAAATGAAATTCAACCCTACGACCCTTAAAAGTTATATTGAGGTGAGTGAAAAAACAGCGAGAAAAACACTGTCTTAAGCTTCAGGAGCCAGGAGTCTGTCACAACAGTTCATAACTGATTGAAACAGATGGTTCTTGTCCGTTTTGTTCCCCAGCTAACCAGATGTAGAGCATCTCTTTCTGCATGGAGCATGTGCAGTCGAGCGTTTACCAAAATCCCTCTATACAGAGTAGCTCCAGGTTTGACATTTAGGAGCTTTAAAAAAAAAAATCCACATTTAACGCAAAATTGACTTTTTGAGTTTTTAACCCTGTTCTAACATTACTGTACTGCACTTCATTGCAAACCCAGCTGACGTTTTGGTTGTGAGATACTATTTGTTCAACTCTGAGCCTCAGAAAACACAACAACAGACTTTATTATTAGCTTTTTAAATTTTGAAACCAAGTTAGTTACTAGAGGCATTAAGTCGAGTAGCACGCATCCAGCTATGTTAACCTGTTTGAAAATGGATCATCCAGTACAGTGCTATGGAACTGTTATCTATTAGAGAAATAATAACTTGAGAACATTATGTGAAAAACAGGAACATGCTAACTTCAGAAAACATTCTGCAGAAAACAACACTAGACTTTGAGCCGTACATTTCGTCCTCAGTTGAGTAAGACTGGTGCAGTGCCACTGAACCCTACAGATGGTGCTCTTGTTCTAAAACTTTAATAAAAGAAATGACTGCAAAACCACAATAACATGGCTAAACAGTATTCAGTAAAATATTAATTAGGTACTGCATTATAAAGTGTAGTGTAGAAAGTTAGGCTTCTGTTTGAAATAGTGACTTAATCCAGCTCACAGTTATTAAACCATAAAAAGTCTCTCTATCACACTGTATCAACTGTCTTTATCACGTGAAGCAACATTTAATAAAACCCAAGAAGCAGTGTCTGTACTGAAGTCCTTTAGAGATTAATGGTCTAATTTATTGGCTACTCCCGGACACATTAAGCCTCATTATGAAGGAGGATATTACAAGAACTGTTCTTTTCTTTTTTTTCTTCCTCCTATAGATATTAAGCAGCAATCACGTCCATTATTGTCGGATCTCTGAACCTGCGCTATCGGATGACACGAGATTTTGCCTTTTGGTCTCCACGTCGGACTCTTCAAAGACAGCTATCACCCACGCGGTAATGACAACCCCTTATCAGAGCAGAAAGCAGAGAAGGCAGGCAAGGAAAGAGGCATCCCAGTGTAATCTTCTAGCCTCTTGTGTTGTGAAAGATGGGCGCCTGATTATAGCATCAAACAGTGCGGAGCGATTTGAGAGATACAAAAGTGATGGCTTTGTTGTGGTCGCGGGTATAATACGGCCCCGGCGTCACGGATCGGCGGAGAAATGGTGGTGATAACGGGGGGACGGCAGTGACCTCCGTGTACAATAACTCGCTTAAAAGAGTCTATTAGCGCTTGGGAGCGGGACCGGCGTGTAATTATGTGAGGCAAAGAGGAAAAGATGAGAGAGACGAGGGCTTTTCAAAGTGCGTGATACAACATGAAGATGCTTGTTTACTTTGTTAAAGCGAAGAAGGGATGAGAAATGAATTGCAGGCTCGTTGGAATGGTAATTAGAATGGTGGTAATTAGGAATATAATACAAAATATGCAGTGTCAAAGTTTGAGACGACTGAAGATTTATCAAATGATGTGCAATTGTGATATTCTTTTAAGGATTTTTGAAGCAATGAGACTGCAGTAGAGTTATTTTACAAAGGTAGATAGACGGGATGTCAAGATTATTATAGGTTAATCGATAATCGTGATTATTCGACTTTAGTTCATTCTATAGAAGCTAGAAATGTTTTTATTTAAAGGAGATGGAATTTTTAATCTTTTTAATCTTATTCAAATTTTTCTTCTTCATCTATTTGTTTGTGAAAAATGTTCAGGTCCCCCCAAAAACACTGTTCTGAATGTCCCTGATAGATCTCTGGGATCTCTGGGATTTTTAACTCCACGAATCATTCAGACTCGATTTGAGCATTTCCGTGGCATTAGCATATCAGGAAAGATTGATTTGTTTGTGCTTCCTGTGTAATTTTTTTGGCAGTCTGTAGATAGAGCTCAAACTTAATTTTTGATGGGGGAAACACATGACTGTCAGCACTGTTTTTATTGGTTCTGATGCATGAAATTACAAAGTGAAGGTGTTCGGGAGCAGGTTTGATAGACAAGAGCAACAGAAGAAATGCATAATATTTATCCTTTTTTTTTTAAAAAGGCTGACATTTGGAGCAAATTGTATTTATTTCTTAATTTTAGTAATTGGTATTGATAATTATTGGTACAACAAAAAAGATAATAGGTATTGGCTTTAACAAATAATTGTAATTGTACAGACATTTTTAAGAAACTAAATTCTGTCTTTCAACCTACAGAAAATGACAAATTTAGAAGCAAAATAAGGTATATAAGTAATAAACTATAACACAGTCTATTATGAATACGAATGGATGAACGAACGGACAGACACAGACAGACAGACAGATGTCACCTTATCCAGTGTTAGTCATAAATAAAATCTCCACAGAGATATGAAATCAACGCATACATACAAGTTTTAGGGCTAGGACTGGTTGCAATGTATTGATTCGGTATGACACAAGAAGTTCAATGGCACTGGTCCTTTCTGAGCTTTTAAACAATTGTCTTAGTGCACCATTGTAGGCCACTACAATATATAGTTCACCCACAAATGTGCCGTATATAATACAGCACATTACAGTTAACAGAGCCACTTTCATGCCTACAAAATACATAATGCATTGGATTTATGTGGTGCTTTTCATGACACCCAAAGACGCTCTATTGATGAAAGAATGGATGGATGGATGGATGGATGGATGAATAGAAGAATGGAATAATGGATGGATGGATGGATGGATGGATTGAAGAATGGATGGATGGGTGGGTTGATGGATGCATGGATGGAAGAATGGATAGATGGATGAATGGATGGAAGAATGGATGGATAGATGGGTGGATGGATGGAAAACTGGAAGAATGGGTGGATGAATGGAAGAATGGATGGAAGAATGGATAGATGGGTGGATGGATGGAAGACTGGATGGGTGGATGGATGGAAGAATGGATGGGTGGATGCATGGATGGATGGATGGATGGATGGAAGGATGGAAGGAAGAATGGATGGATCAAAGAATGAATGCATGGATGGAAAAATTGAAGAATGGATGGATGGATGGATAGATGGATAGATAGATGGATGGAAGGATGGATGAAGAATGAATGGATGGATGGAAGGATGGATGGAGGAAAAAATGGATGGAACAATGGATGGATGGATAGAAGAATGGATGGATGGAATAATGGATGGACTTAATCAGTGCTATCCGGTTATAACTCACTTTGCGCAGAGAGTCATTCAATTTCAAATTAAGAAAAAGCTAGTCCATTTCTACAAGGTTTATTACTTTGCTTTTACTACAGAAAATATAAATACAGCTTCTATGCAGAGTAGAGTTTAGATTCTGGACACGTGCTTGAACCCAACCCGAGGCCCACATTTCTCTCTCTGTTGTCGGGCCGGGTTTGGGTTAAGACGCAGAGCCGCCCTGTGTGTTTGAAGTAGCCAATGTGCTTGAGCTGCGAGGTGATCAGAAAGAGACAGAAGGAAAGAAGACCAAGGAAAAAAGGAGAAACAGAAAAAGAAAGAACATGTAGGCAATGTGTTTGTACGCAGTTAGGCAAACCTGAGGATGAGCCTTGTATGTTACGTAAAGAGGGGAAAAGTGTGAGAGAGAGAAATGTGCGGTGGAGATCGCGCTTCTGGTTCCAGAGACACACTGTAAACACGTGAGACACATCAGTAATGCGCTTTTTCAGTCATCAAAATGCCACAGTTCAGTGAGTGGGAGGTGCGGGCTCGGGCTCAAACACACAGAGAATGATCAGGTTCCGGTCGGGTTCGGACACTATGTGAGTGAGTCAGGTCGGCTGGATTTTTTGGCTTGATCTAAACTCAAATGTAGAGTGAATTTATAAGCCCCAATGCTTAACGTAAATTAAGGTAGCTAAAAAAAAGACTATATTTTATTTTAAGATTCCTTATAAACACTTTCAAACATACACATTAGTTTTGCAGTGTTGGCTTTGCCTGAATAATTAAATAAGAGGTAACTGGAATAAACTGTGGGTCCAGCTGTGTTTGTATGTGTGATTCTCACCTCCTGTGTGTGAAGCCCTGTCGGGGGGAGCGCTGAGCAGAGAGTCCACGATGGAGCTTCTCTTCTGCAGCAGCACAAAGATCATCTCCAGTCCCTCTGGACCCAGCAGCTCGAACAGCTGGAGACAAACACACAGAGAGAGGGTCAGTGGAGGACTATTTGCATTTCTTCATAGTAAAATGAGTGGGTAAGTAACTCAACATTTTTAGGTATTTTTGCTTCTCTGAGTGAGTTTCCTCCTTTCTGCTGTCTCACTGGTTATTGCCCCTTTTTGTTGTCATAAATTGAACACATTATCTGCCTGCATTATTTGTACATACGTGCTTTTTGTCAAATTGTAGAGAGACGGATAGAGAGCTGAGGTAGACAGAGAGCTGAGGTAGACTGAGGAAAAATATTTACATCACAATTTTCTTGGTGCAAAATCAAGATTTAAATTAGATCATAGTCCATGTACTGTAGATTGGCATCATTCATTAGGCATTTGCTCACAACGCTTAAAAGTAAGCAGTAAAAACCTGACAACTGGCATGTTGATTTGTGGAAAATGTTCCATGTGCATTTTGTAATAATAAAGTTCACAAATAGCACATGATTATTTTGTATTTCTCTAATTTATTTAGCACCTGGATTGAGGCTTTCTTGCATATTAATATTTCTCTAAAGTGTGATCTTTACTTCACACTTTACGATAATTAGTTAAATGAACCAGTCACTCAGTCAGATCAAGACAAAGAGAGAACAACAGTGGATAGAACTAGGAAATAACATGGTCAATTAATTGGCCATCCCTGTAGAAGTAGACAACGGCTTATCTCTCAAAGCAGAGAATACAGGCAATACTTTACGTGGGATTTGTACCCAACACAAAACTTTATGCTTTGCCCAAAAAAAATGCAGTAGATTTGATGGAGACTTTTTAAAGAATTTTGTTATTTTTTAGTACAACCGTAAGTAAGTAAACACGTAACATCATATGATTAAAAGCAACTCCCCTTATGCATTACCAAGTGATCCATCTCCAGAATTTAATTTTGAAATCACTTTACTAATTGCCCTTTTGGATCATTTCCATGATACCCATAAAATGTAATTATGACAATTTAATATTGTTTAAGTTTTAATTTTTTGGTTGCATGTTAGCAGAGTGATTAGAGCTCTACCTTCCAAATAGGGGAATTGTGCGTCGGATTCCCAGGTCGAACCAATTCAATGACTCATCTCTTTAGATCAGACATGTCCAAACTGCGGCCCGGGGGCTACAAGCAGCCCTCATTTTTGCTGGCCCTCAGGCTTCCTTGGCCCAAACCGCAATGAAGCTTAACAGTAGAAATAAATTGCCTCATTGTAATGTTCTTATACTATATATTTCGAAAAATTTAAATGTTAAGAGTAGTTTACGATGATGAATTTGTTCATGCTGGAACGTTATTTGTGTCGTTAAGATGTGTTTATGACTGTGCCGATATCGTGCTGCACAGAACACCAAGTTTTTTCTACTTGTCTCTCGCTTTTTCTTCCTTTTTTGTAGCCAATGAATTAAGCTCAAGACCCATAAGTTGTGTCTTTGTTTATGAAACTGGGCTAACAAGCTAAGGCATAGGAGCGTTGGAACATGGGTTTAGACTGAACCCACCCGAACCTGCCCTACTTCTTTTAATTGCGCTCTCCGACCCGCTTGATCGGGTTACGGGTCGACCCACGCATCACTGCTATGTACAACTGTGATTTTTGGTTGGTAAAAGGTATAAATAAACAAGGCGATTGTTCTTGAACTTTCCACACCAAGTACCAACTAATATAATAATTGGCTCTTCCAGTACACCCAGATCAAAACTCTGACTACATGAGGCCAAATTTTAAACAAAAATGACCTAAAACAAGGCTAAATCTATTCTAAAACAATGATAAGTCATAGATAAGACTAAAAAAGGAGGTTATACCCAAAAGAAGACCAAAGCATGAATAGATTTGTCTCTAATTAAAACAAATATTCAAACTGCAGATGGTTTCAAGTCCGCTAGAGGCAACCACAGCTTAAGAAACACTGGCGTAACTCATAATAAACACAAAATCATAAAGGTCGTTATTACGGCTAAAAAGTTGTAATTGAGATGGCAAAAGCATTGTGTAAAAATCCCGGAGTTTTCCCTCTCTTCGTTCGCACATAAACACATCAGCCCGGCGCAGTCTGCGGAGCCGGAGCCCGAACACCTGCTAATTACCACCAGTCTGCAACCGAATCTGCCTCCGCGCTTTAGCCTCCCAAACACAGCCACCTGGCACTTACCGCGTGACAGCAGCACAACAACCGGGCTCGGGCACAATTAAAGCATAATACAGACCTGACAGAGCATTCATCAAAATCACCGCGAGGAGAGACGTCTGAGGAGCGCCGGCCCGTGATAAAGTTGCTGTTTCTTAATTGGAAAATGGTGGAGCTGGAGGTATGTAATTTGCACCTGTGACAAACAATACGATGAGCTTTCCCTATTTCCTTTCAAAGCTGGTTTTCGAGTCGGGGTGCTCTTTGGCTGCATGGGAGTCTCTGGGGAAAGCAATCGTCAGCGCAGTGGGAAGCTTTGATGCCGGGGTCAGGCTTTGTGGAGGGCGCTGCTGCCTTTGAGTGGGATTCGGAGAACGTCGTCTCATGCGCAGAGCTGTTGTTGGTAGAAGTAAAATCGTCGTACTGAATGTCATCTCAGGAAGATGCCGGATTGTCCAAGGATTACTTTAATAGGGGCTGAATAAATAGAAACTCGTACAGCGGACTAAATTGGGTATAGAACATTGGGAAAGTATATAAGGTCAGGCTAACCCAGCTAACGACGACTGATATGTGAGTTCAACCCATTTTCAATCTGGATTGGCTTCCATCTACTGTATGTTGTTTGAGATGAAGAGGATTGCTTTTTACTCAGTTTAAAAGGTGCACTGTGTGACTTTTTGACCAAAAATATACTTGAATAGAAACATGTTTTTGTCATAGATTTAAGTAAATAAACGGAAAAAAATCAAAGTCTTCACTTTGAGCAGACTTGCATGGCCACAAACATTTGAGTGTTTCTACAGAAAAGTGGTTTCTATAGCTGTATTTTTTACACTACAGCATAAAATGTATCAATCTCCAGTCAGATGTCCCAAATGATTTAAACTTTCTACTTGCACAGACCTGTCTAGTTGACTTTTACAAAGATACACAGTGTACCTTAAGTCAATCACAGAAGCCATCTGACATGCTTTGATATTCAAATAATTTACATTTTAGCTCAATATTTGTGTAGCACCAAATCTGCCATTTCTAGTATGCTACTTTTAACCCAAATAAATAAATAAATTAATTAATTAATAAATAAATAAATAGAAGGGCTGTCACTAACGATTATTTTAATAGTCGATTGGTCAGCGATTATTTTTTCGATTAGTCGACTAGTCAACGACTATTTTTTTTACGTGCACTTATTTTTGCCCTACCCCGTCTGCAAAAGTACAAAACTGTCTGTCTGTGGTATTTAGGTTTAGCTGCATCAGTGCTCACTAAATACACTGTGGGAAGTGAAACAAGGCCGTTTTTAACGTTTTCAAAGTAAACATCACAAACACGTTTGTAAAAGTTCGTGCATTGCCGCTGATCGAGCGCTGATTCTCCGTGCGCATATTTAATGAGCTGTTAGCGGTTTGAAGTATTAAACTGGCCCTATGTCCGTGATTCTTTGGTCTTTTTGGACGATTTAAACACTCAAACGGAGCTCAGACTTGTCTCTGTCCCGCTGTCCATACAGCAGACCTTTCTTCCTCGTGTCCACTGCAATAACTACAGCGGAAGAGATCCTCTGTGTGTTGACTGTTTATGAGAGAGAGAAATGGGCACAGCGGCAAAGCAAAATAATCACAAGTACGTGGGGCGTTCGTCTCCTGTTTTATCTGCATCAGTAGCCTTTCTTTTGACAGGATCCTGTCCATGTTGCAGCTCCGCTCGCTGCTGCAGCTGATCTCTTTTCCTGCTTTTCCTGGTTTATTATTGTAAAATGGAATGAAGCGACGCGTCGACAATAGCAAATCTGCGTCGACGTTTTTTTATAGTCGACATCGTCGACTAATCGTGACAGCCCTAATAAATAGGCTGACTTTACTGGATGAATTCCCGCGATATCTGTACCTTTCACAAAATCTCGAGAATCTATCAGGATGGACTCCGTGGTTACAGAAAACCACTATGTGCCAAACTACTCACAGTTTGAAAAAGTTTTTAAAAAGAATGCACTCAGAGGCTATTTGTGCATTTATGGACAAGAAATATATAAAATTGTGATTTCCCTTCCATTCTTCTGATGCTTTGACCAATCTGCCGTGAGCAAGGTTACAGTATATGTTTTCTGTTCCAAGCCAGTTGTCAACAATTGGGTAGGCTCAAACTAAAACTAATATGTTAGGAACTGTTCAAGACTGAAAAAAGCTAGATTATTGACTACTTCACTGTAAATTGGACTTTTGCCGACTTTTCATAGTACAGCACCGGTCACTTTAATATGTCTGGTCAACATCACTTCTTTTATATTCACTGCAGTTTGCACCGTTCTGTATTTGTTTGTCGAATCACTGACATATTTTATTTTGTCCCAATCGCCCTAAAAATGCTTCACGATGAACAAAATTCCTACTTTTAAAACAAAGCACAAATCAATTCACAGTCACAATACTTGTGAGTGGATTTTTTTCTTCAACAGTGTTTTCTCTTTTTCCCACTGGGTTTGTTTGTTTTGCTTTTGTATTTTAGTTTTTCCTTGCTGAGAAGAAGAGTCTGAGGATAGGGGACTTGCCTGTTTGATGTTGGACAATCTTCTGTATTTTTGGCCAATGATCGCTTATGTTTTTGTAACGTTTGTCTGTCATTGACCAATAGCTGTTTCTAGAGCTGGGCAATATATCAAATTTTAGATAATATCGTGATAGTTGCTTTGAAGATATGAAAAAATTTAATATCGACTATATAGTTTTTATCAAAGAAGGCTTCAAAAATAGTTGTTAAAAGATACAAATGAAGAAAGTTACCACATTGTAAATGATCAAATAGAAAAAGGAGATATTTTAGTTCATTTATCACTTTGTGTCGTCTTTGTTAGTTAGAAAGCACATTGCAAATTTATTCAGATTTCTTTTTACATGAAAATCTTATTAGTTACTTTTCTTTTTTATGAATTGTAATTTATCATCAAACTTCTGAGTTTGTGTCTTGTGAGGACAGTTTTGGTCAAGTTTAGTCTTATTTATTTGAAGGGACAATGTACAGAGACATAATGCTCATAAAACAAAGATGATCTGCACCAGATTATAGCTACACAGCTAGTTTCCATCTGCAGTCCCTGAGGAACAATACAAAATACAATGCAATATTCAGTAAAATGATAAAGTCATAGTAATCACTCACTCATAAAATACTCATTCCATGTCTCACACATAACACACTTATCCTTTACATCATACATATCACAATATAGAGCAGTCAAATGGTCATTTGTCAAATGACCATTGGTCCAAATGGTCCATTTGACAAATGTGACCATTTCCTTGGTCCATTTCTACCTGGCCCAATGTATGTATGCAAACGTAGGACATGTACTTTTGTATTTGTGTCTGCGTGTGTGTGTGGGGTGGGGATCTGGGGTGTGGGGTGGAGGGGTATGTACATGATAATGAGTGGGTGCGTGTTTGATGTGTGTCTGTAAAGCACTTTGTGTTACAATGTTTGTATGAAAAGCGCTTTATAAATAAAGTTTGATTTGATTTGATTTGATAGGGCATCACCTGCTCTGGGGGCACCTAGCCAAGCCTTGCATCCCGCGTGCTGAACTCATAAGTGACAGAAAAGTCTGGTCCAGACGCATGTGCCTGATGATTCTTAACACACAGCGCGAAATCAAAGACTGTGGAAACCGTTTCGAAAACAGGAACATGTTCTACAACTCATAAGCTCTTACCCAATCTTTATTTCGTGTCAATAGGACACATATTGGGCAAGTTACGAGAGAAACGGCAGATGAATTAAGACGGCTGTAGATTTGAACACGCAAACTATCGCGGCGAAATACGGCGGATTTTGACACATTTTTGAAATTTGGCATAGGGCACCAAAATGGCTAGCAGCGGCCCTGATTGAGACACTCACTAGTTTTGAGAATTGAGGACTTTTATTCAACTAACTGATTGATAGCAAGTCTTAAGTCAACCAAAAATATCTTTAGTCAACTACAGCCTAATTTTTTCTGATCATTTACATTTAAGCATGTGTTTGAACATTTTCCGGTTGGTTTGGGAGAATATCGTCTGAATATCGTAATCGGAAGTGGCAAAAAATTATCGAGTCAATATCGCCCAGCCGATTTTCTGCAATCAGTAATTTTGTGACGCCCTTATGCAACTTTTCTTAAGATTTTGGGCTTTACAAAAATAAATTGATTCATTGAAAAAAAGAAAAAAAGCAAAAACAATATATATTTCTCAAAAAAGTGGACATACAAAATATAAGAAAAGAGATAAAAACGCAAACATTCGAATGACACTTCTAATGAAACTCTGGACTAAACACAAACAGATAAAGGCTAGAACAAAGTTATACAAGCTAGCTTAAATACTTCAGCCTCCAGTCCCACGTGTGTGAATGAAGCAGCTTTACTGTAATAGTGACTCTGCGCTGGGGGAGACGGCTTTTACCTGCTCAAAGTGATTTTCTTTCCCATTTTATGAACTCTTGTGAAATGTGTCCTTGGAGTGCGATGATGAGTTTCTCCTTCAGACGGGCCGGGTTCAGACCACTCTCCTCGCGGCTACATCCATTCAAAGGCATTAACACTGTAATAACGGCGCACCTGCTACAACCACAGGTCCGGGTGTAACTGCGCCGGCCCGAGGCGTCCGTCTGTGGAACATTTTCAATTTAGCAAAGATGAGGGCAGAGCAGTAAAAATAAACGTTTCGATGGGGACGCTCAAATGTTAAACAAGAAGAAACAAAACATAAAGGCGGTAACGACAATAGTAGCCCAGTTTATGTTATGTGTTCTTGGGCTGTTAAAAAGCTATACCTGGATTTTTTTATTGAAATGAAAAAAATAAACAAGTAAAAATCCAGTTTGTTGAAGTTTTGGCTCACTTAACTAATGGACTGTGAGCTTCTGAAGTATTCACCACAATGTGTTTTGAAGCACTTTTGGCAACTTTAAGAAGCCACATGAGTTGAATCGCAAAACTTGTCAGAATAACCCAGTATGAATTATGCCTATCACCCAAAAAAAGCACTAACAGCAAATACAGACGTGCAGCAGCATAAAGTCGGTCAAGAGGATCCGAAGCAAATCAACATGAAGGTTTCTGGCAAATTAAGAAGACTGATCGATTAATTGACTACAGATGGGGTCCCGAACTACTTGATTCTGGGTCTTTTCAGACGATTTAAAACTCACACGGAGCTCAGACTCGTCTCTGTCCTGTTGTCCATACAGCAGACCTTCCTCGTGTCCACTGGGATAACCACAGTGGAAGAGATCCTCTGTTTATGAGAGAGAGGGAGAGAAAAGGACGCAGCAGCAGCAGAGCAGGGCACTTTCATTCATGTATCGGATCACCTGCGTTATTGCCGACAAAATAATTAATTGCAATTAGCACGTGGTGGTTTCTCCTGTTTATCTGCATCAGTAGTCTTTCTTTTGACAGGGTCCTGTCCATGTTGCGCTTGCTGCTGCAGCTGTTGTCATCGTGGAGGAGGTGTTCTCTGTGTTTGGTGCTTCCGCTCTTATTAGGAGTATTTTAAAGATCATGTATAGGCACCGCCCCCCCCCCCCTGAACTTTGTGCGCCCCCTTGAGAAGTACGCATTGTACCCACACTTTGAGAAGTACTGCAATATCAGTTGAAGCATTTTATATTGTTGTTATCGACGCTACTCAACCTCGACCAGTCCCTGAAAAAGTAAATTTGTGGCACATTGGCTCATACAAGAAGAAAGGTTGGGGCCACTGCTGTAAGTTAGAATCTGGTAAAAGCATCTCTGCATTTGTACATTGTCCTTAATAAACATTACCTTTACCTTTACCAAGGAACTACATGAAAACAGCGCTATACAAAAAACACATTTTATCAGTTAAGCTGTTTATTCAATCCAAATCGTTTGGAGCAGCTTGCCAAATCAAGTCAATCTGTCATATGGGGCCACAAAAAAATCCTATACCCTGCCGTCTTTCCTTACATTCTCCTTACAAACTCTGTCCTTGTCCACCTGCACCTTTACTTGGCCCTCCCTCTCTTTTCTCTTCTCTCCTCTCCTCTCCTCTCTGAGCATGTTCTGGTGGTTCAGATGTGCCTCACGTAGCTGACATTTGGAGACGAGCGCTCACACGGTTGCCTTTAGAAGTTTCCGGTGTCGGTGGAGTGAGGGGTCCCGTCGGCTCCGCATGCATCCGGCTCTGTGTGAATGTGTGAAGTGTAAAGGCTGCTGCACTCAGGCCCATTAGAGCTGACAATAGCCGCGTTATTTCTCGGCGGTGACCCTGCGACGCTGACATTTGCAGTGCTGTGGAGGAACAGTAGGCACAGTGCAGAGGAAGGCTGGGCTCACCTGCTATAGATTTGTAATACTGCGGATTGTCAATTTGTGACTGAGGCCGGGGAAGTTGTGCTTCTTTGAAATTAAATGTCAGAAGTTGAAGCCTGACCGCAAATAGTATTAGTAAAGTTAGGTCAATTTTTTGTTAAAGGAAAGGCATTGTGGGTTTTTTCATGTATTTATTAGTGCTTGGACAGTATTGCGGTTTGTGATATATTGTGATACATTTTGCTGCATCGTATTGTCGCACATGTATCGTAATACTTTAATGCGTGAATAAAATGCAGAGTTAAATATACTTTTAGGCTTTGTTATATTTACATACTGTCACAGCTGCTGTTCACATCAGGACTGGGTCAATGCCAAGCTTTTCATAATCAATCAGCATCAAAGTGGATCCACAGAAAAGGGAAGACATTTTGTATTACAACCCAGCTATTCATTTGATTTATAATACACTAAATCTATTTGAAAACTCCTCACCTTTAGATTGCTGTAGCATAGTTCATAATTATATTGAACCATAAGCCAACTATTTGGCAAATAACATTGACTTTATTGTATTTTTTTCATATGTTATTGCAAAAATATTGCATTACTTACCCCAGGGACACACTGCAAGCGTATTTCGTGCTACGCAAGCCCTACGCGCGTTAAAAATAGCCCAACGATGCACGCGTATCGTTTAGAAAACATGCAAAGTCAATGAGACCGGCCACACACCCGGCGCATGACGCGCGAGCGTGACGTCGTGCGAGCGTTGGGCGCGCGAGAATCGGGAGCGAAAGAATCCAACCTATTTTTTTTGTCGCTTGACGCTGGCGTGGCTGCGTAGAAGTGTAGAATACAGAGAATACAGAGAAATCAGGCTTCTACAGTTGTATGTGTGTACTTGCCAACAGCACCACACGTCCTGGGGCAGACCTGGACTGTGTGACGGAGCCCTGCTTCAACAGAACTGCCTGCTTGAGTTTTCATATTTACTATTGAAAACCTCGCGTTTGCCGTGATCAGCCGGTCCAGAGGGGAAATAGAAGCCTGTTCATGTGATTATTTTCACTATAGACTGGATACAAGAGCAGAAACACAGACAGACAAACTTGAACAGCTTTCCCATAGAGAAACACAGGGTGAGTGCTCGCGATGACGCACCACAGGCGCACAGGGGCAAGCGCACGTATTCTGCTGCATCTGGCGGTGTGGCCCCATGCGTGGACGCACGGCTGTCGTTACGCTGCCTCACGCACGTAATTTTGTCGCTTGCTGTGTGTCTGGGCCCTTAATGACTAGTCACTAGTGCTTTTGATTTTATGATAATTTTGTGCCAAAGCATATAGGCCTGAAATATCGGCCTTAAAAGTACTTATTACTGTATAAGACTATGGCACAGATAGATCTGTAATTTATATTTTGTTCATTGTAAAACACAAAACTGATCTAAAATGTAAGTAATAATAAGAAGAACATTTCCTGTTAAAAATACAGACAGATAAGTTCCAATTTGGTTAAGCTTTTCCAGAAAATCTAACAAACATGCTAACAACAACAAACGTGCTTCCTGGGTTTCAGGGAAACAAAATGGTATATTATGAGATTCAGATGGGACACAATTCACATATTTTAAAGGAGACAGATTATGCAAAGTTTATGCTGGTTTTGTCTATGATATACATATCTTTTGTTCCCTTCAAAACACCACTCTGATTGTCCCTGGTCTGTGATGCCATTGATGGATCTGTTTTTATGTCCATAAAAATGTCCAGGGTCATTTTGAGCATTTCTACAGCACCTGCACACACCAGGCAAGGTCCATTTTTAACTCTGTGAAATGTTCTTTTCAGTCAGTAAATAGCACTCTAACTCAATTCCTGATGTAGGAAACACATGACTTCGCATTACTTCACTCTTTTTATTGATTCTGGTGCATGAGATTACAAAGAGGGGGTGCTCAGGAGCATGAACATTTACCTAAAAAGAGACAAGTCCACTGACTTCCTGTTCAAAACAAAGAAGCCCCACAAGCTGCACATTTTAAGTTACTTGTTTTGAATGCTGGAAAGTGGCAAAGAGAATAATCACACAGGTAAATTCAGACTAGTCGGACAGGATAATTAGGTGGTAGGTGAAAACAGGGATTTTCTGAGCACTCGAGCACCAGCTCCAGAACAACACAAGATTACTCAAACATAATCGCAAATACAATCCAAATACAACTTTGACTAAACTAATGACGAGAGAACACCGCTTTGGCATTGTTACACAATAGGTCCCATTTAAAATTACCACAAAAAAAAAAAGACAAAATAAATGATCACCAAAAGTTATAGCACTAAAACCTAAAAAAAAAAAAAAAATGTTGCCGTCATATATGAATTCAAATGTTTTTCTAATTTTTCGACGTGTAGCTGTCTGCCATTTATCTGACATGGTGAAGTCATTTCCGTTTGACACACTTCTCCAGCAAACAGCGAGCCATGTCAGAGTCTCTCCACGTTACGTCTGAAGTTATAGGTCAGATCTATGAGGAAGTTTAGTATGTGTTTAAGATGGTGGTTTTAAAAGGCCAAGGACGACACAGCGCTCGGCACCAGCTCCAGCTCCGAGGTCTGTGAAGGTCGGGATCAATACAGGAGACACGGGACAATAGGAACGCAGCGGCAGCGCAGGAGAAGTAGAACGTGGCCTTGTGCGAGCTGCATTTGTAATAGACCTTTGATTTAGAGTGTCTTTCATTCAACATACACAGAGCACTTCACTTTACATTATTTATTCGCTCCATATTCAGTGGTAAGGCAAGGTTTTTTCTAGTTGTCGAGCAGACCGAGGTGAAAACTACTAACCTTGCATCGCATTACGTTTTAAAATGTGATAGAAAAGTTACAAAAGTTAGTAGAAATTAGCGCAGTATTAAAAACATGATTGTGTGCTAAACTATACACAAGTTCTGCTAGGGCTGGGCAATAATCAAATTTCATTTTCAATTATGATTATTGATATAATCGATTACAAAAACTGCGTAATAGAGTAATTTTAATTATTAGCTGTAACTCATGGTGTATTCATAACTGCTGGAATATTTAATTAAGTAACCCTACACCAGGTCTATTCAACTTAAGGCCCGGGGGCAAATTTGGCCCTCCAAAGATCTGATCAAGACCTCAACCTGTCTTTCAAATATTGCAAATATACTTATATTTCTTCTTCTTCTATGCAGAGATAATTGTGGGTATGATTAAAGGGACTGTACCTGATTTTTGCATCCTAAAAATGTAAACAAACAGAAATAATTAATTTGAACCTTTTTCCTTCAGTCTACATGATTTCCTCACGTAGCTAATGCAGTCTGAGCTTCAGAATTGTTCATCATGATGAGTTTTTTCACAGCTGTTAGCAGCGAGGTGAGTCACTATGCTAACAACAGTTAGCCACAATGCTAAAAACAAAAACAGAAAAAGCTGCACACAAAGGGGATTTTATTAGACATAGACAGGACTTTGGGGACTAATTTCCACCTGAATAGATACATTAACAAGGCATCAGTGCTAGGGGGAAATTGCTTTTAAGTTATCTTGTTGCAAAAAAATCGAGTACAGTCCCTTTAAGACCTGAGGTGGCCTCTTTTTAGTTTTGGTGTGATTCTTAGATGTGACTTGGTTTTGGCCTAATACTGGTGACTCTTGGTTCACACTTGACTAGTACTGATTATTCTTGTTCTGTGCAGGTCTGGACATTTTTCTAAAACAATTCCAATCAAACAGAGCTTGCAGCAGCAGTGACAAACATTACTGAAACGTAGTCATTTTGTACAACCCAAAATTTGGCAGAATCGGTCACGTGCCATGAAAATAGTTGAATAGCCCTGCCCAACACATTATTTTCATCGTAGTGGAGCAGCTCTAAGTTCTGCTAAAATACCCCGTTGATCAGACAGTTGTTTAGACTTTTCAGCTGTGTCTGAGTTGGTTTGGATAGAAACGATAAGACTTCTAATATCTCTCCCAATTCCTAAGTCTGCAGGTTTGATTTATCATTTACATGTGCTGAAGTTTTATTCTTGTTCTATGACTTTGGCTGCAGCACAAGCTTTAATACGTGCTTGTTTGTTTGTCATTATGAACAATATGAATGTCTTTTACAATGCTTTAAAATGATTGTTTCTTATGCCAAAATGAAGATTCATCAGACAGAACAGATTTATTGTCATTGTTACAGAGTAGAACGAAATTACGTTTGGAGTGAGCTTCCGAGCCGCTGCAACTTTTGCGCGCCGCCACTCGCTCTTCTGAACATGAAATGCAAAGTGAACATTAAAAAAAAAAAAGCTCTGTTTCTATTCTATTTCAATTCCTATTTCTATTTTGTTTTCAGAATCAACTGATTCTATAGCTTAGGTTGAAGGGTTTTTTTGGTTTTACTATATTATCCCAGCTATGCATTTAAAACAAAAAATAAATAAAAAAATTGGTCTCAAAAATTGGCCTTGAAAAATGACCACTGATATCGGCATATTTTTAAATATCGAACTTTACACAGCGCACTTTTAGGATCATAGGATCAAGGTTTGGTCAACCAAACTTTTATTAGTTGGCTAATTATTTTATTTAGATTGTAAGGATTGTATTCAACAGCAGCAGAATTATTTTTTATAAAAACAAGACTGTTTACTATTAATTTTCTTTATAAACTAGCTTTTGCATGAACTACATATTATTATTAGTCTTTTTGAGGAAAGTTTCCTGTAAAGTTGTTAAAGTTGTTCTTGTAAGGAATAGGCTTTATTCTCAATAGTCAGGTTTTTATACAATAGACTGACATTTTCAACTCAAAATGCAAGTATATGATTAAACATTTTATTTTCAAACAAGTTTGATGAAACTCAAGATTTTTTAAAACGTTTCAAAAATATGAATTTTGTTATTTACAGAAAATATAATAATGGTATACGTATATATATATATATATATATATATATATATATAATTTGGTTCAAATTTTTGTCCCCTTAATGTTATCGGTATTTGTTCAAATGAGTATCTAGTTTGATTCCAGTTTTTACATTGATTCGCATTATTTTTGACAACTCTATTTCTCAGCTTCAGAGCCTTTATAGTCGATTAATTGGTCGATAGAACACGCCTTTAGTCTGTCTCCTGACCAGTTTGTCATTAAAAGCCCTCAAAGTCAATACCTTTACAGTGTGTTCTCAGTCATTTGCTATCATTATGTAGCCATTAATGTGTTTTTTTTTTTACGACCACGTTTTCTCGCTCGTTGACTTGAATAATGTGTTTGTGTACCTCATTCTGCAGCTCGTCGTTGCTCCGCGGCGATGACAGCATTTCAAACAGAGACGTGCACAGCTCCTCCGCGCTGGACGAAATCATGTTCCCTCCGTTCAGATACTTCTCCACCTCAGCCCTCAGAACCCCTCGTCTTCTGTTCTCCGCTCCCTTTGGCCAGAACTCGACGCTCCGTTCTCGCCGGATTCCTTCTTGTAAGCGTTTTGTGATGAGCGATGAAGTTCTTAAAATCCAAAGTAATATCATTTTCTTCAAACCCATTTTCCGGAAAGTCTTCTAACGGCTCGAGCGGGTAAGTCTCGTGGGAAAACTGGATGTTGCGACCAAAGCAGAAGCCCTTTTTGGGGTCGTGGCGTGAGCTTTGGTTCTGGACAAACTCTTCCACTCGAGAATCTCCGAGTTTTGCGACAATTTTGAGGACAGACGAGCAGGCGGATTCGGCGGCGGAGGAGGGGAAGGGTCCAAACATCTGCTTGATCGAACGAGTCTCCTCTGTGCCCACGTGGTCTTTGTTGTGGAAGGTTTCAAACAAAAACACTCCGGCGCTTTCGATGGCCTCCTGTCCATGTTCAGAGCCCACTGTCAAAAACAAAGAAAGATTTAGTTACAGCAGTGCTACCCAAAAGTTTTTTTGGTTGAAAATATTCCATACCACCGACTCAAATCAAATTACACTGATACGTTTTTTTTTTCATTGCAGTATCCCAAGGCAGGTTGAAAATGAGCTAGTAGAGGTGGTCAGTAACTTTGTTTGAGATTCAGTACTTTACTTAAGCTACATTTCCATTGAATACTTTGTCTCCACTGCAGCATCTTTGACAGACAAAAAGGCCTAATTTATAAAAAACAACTAAGTTTTGCATGACCAGATACATAACAGACACAGTGAAAAACATTGTAAACAGGATAGGTAAATGATCATTCTTCTTGATAATTCTTTATTCAAAGCCAAAGAGACAAAAGAGTCTTTAGAAAAAAGACTTGAAAACATTCTGTACCTCATCTTGTCTCATGTACAACGTAACTGTTCCAGAGGCAAAGGTCGGCCACCGAAAAGCTCCTAACTGTTTCGATTTTGTTTTCAGAATCAGCTGATTCAGCCAATCTGAGAGCATGAGAGGTCTGACGGCTGGATCATGGAAGCGTTATTGGAGCTGGATTAGATACCACCCCTCTGTTCCCGTGCCAGTTGTATTAGTGGTCGCTTGCTAAACAGCAGCGGTTGGGCCCAAGAAAATGTCCCCATAGAGAGCGAATGCGTTTTTCGACATTTCAAACTGCTCATTAACAAAGGTCTCATTTTGAAGGGTTTTCTCCCTATTTTCACAACATAATGCTATTTTTTCGGCGCCCAGCTTGGCAGCAAGCAATTTAATTGTATAGCACAATTCCTACCTAGAGTAATTCAAAATGCTTTACAAAACGATGTTTAGCTTAACACCCTGACGCGTTATCTGTGGTCACTCTGTTGCTCTGCCCTGATTGGATGTTTCTGACGTCACGATGGTGGGAGGCGCTAGCCTGTATTCAGGAAGAGTGCAGACGAAAAAAATTGCCACTGAGCACAGGCCTTTGAAAACAACAGGCTGCCACCTTGAACTCATCTTCCAGTTATAATTATACTTCCATGGGCTGGAAGAATTAAGCTTTTAAAAGCAAATACAATGTGGTCCTGCTTTCTAGCGCCAGTTAAAAGTAACTTTCTAGGTTGGGCCTTGGCAAACAGGATTAATCTGCAGCTTCTGATATCTGACAAGATCAGGACAGGATCTGGTATGGCATTAAACACTTTGTTCAACATGTATTGATATCGGTCGATAGCAATACTGAAACCAATGTATTGTCTATCACTAAGGCCAATACAAGCAGCTTTAACTTCTCACCCAAACCACACACAGAACAGCTGTGTCACAGCAGCCAGTCTTTGAAAGCTAAACTTGTGAGATACGCATGTAAAAAGTAAAGCTACAAAGAGAATAATATAATATAAAAGAAAAATCCCCATGGAGGATCGAATCATATTTAGTGAAAATTGAATTAGTTAATATTTCTGTGCTTCTTTCACAGAGCTTGGTGTGGTCTGAGCTACTCTCATACTGTTAATGCTTTGTAATTATTGTGGTCTCTGCACCACTTTGCTCCACATGTGGTCTCCACAAGGGGTAACTTCTCCGGAATAACTGATCACACGTTGGTCTTATGAATGATCAGAGACGGTCCTTTTGCAAGTTCTAAACTAATTCCTGATTTCAACTAACTTTCAAAATGTTCCAAAGTCAGAAGCCTTACTGTATGCCACCGACAAATCCATTTTTAAACTGTTTTCATTAATAGTAAATCAAAGCATGAGCAGGATCAGACATGGGCTCCCCCAGTTTTCTGTGTAATCATCGATACCTCATCAGACCCCGGACTCAAAGCTCTTTTCCCGTGCTTCTGTTGTTTTTGCGCTAATATTACTCCAAATAAAAGGCCAGCCAGTTCATCTGAAGACTGCTTGGTAATACCTACGGAGATAACAATGTTTTGGTGCTGGGTTACCGCTATAATTGCAAAGAGGAGGGTGAGTGCCCGCCTTGAAGTCAAACCAGGGGAGATATCTAAATTCAAGCTACGATTAAATAACACGCTAGTAGTCGTTTTAATTAGCATCGCCATTAGGAGCACAGTAAATGAGCTTATTTCTGTTGTCGCTACTTAGCTAAGGCCTGTTTGGTGTCAAGTTTTCAATAAAGATGGTAGGGTTTCTGGTAAGGCAGATGTTGTTGCGAGCGCTACGAGCAAAGCGTAAGGTCAACGCAACTCATTTAAATAATATCCAAACAATACGAGCCTACGCAGAACGAGAAATGCAAAGTAATTGTCCAATTAGAGGAAAAATGTCACAGATGTAAGCGGAGAGAGAGGGAGAGGGAAAGACAAGCAGGGGGAGGAGACAACAAGAGAAACAAGAAGGGACAGAGGGAGGGGAGAAGAAAGAATGAAGAAGCAAAAGAGAGAAAGAGAGAGAGAGCAGAAAGGAGGGAAAAGACGGTGAGGAAGAGGAAAAAATAAGGAAGAACAGAACAAGAATGAACGGAGGGAGAAGAGGAGAGAGGAAGGAAGAGAGAGAGAGAGAGAGCAGAAAGGAGGGAAAAGGAGGGGAGGTGAGGAAGAGGGAAAAAACAAGGAAGAATGGAACAAGAATGAATGGAGGGAGAAGAAGAGAGGAAGGAAGAGAGAAAGGAGAGAAGAAAGCAGAAAGGAGGGAAAAGATGGTGAGGAAGAAGAAAAAACAAGGAAGGACGGAACAAGAATGAACAGAGGAAGGCAAAGAGAGAGGAAGGAAGAGAGAGAGAGAGAGCAGAAAGGAGGGAAAAGACGGTGAGGAAGAGGGGAAAAACAAGGAAGAATGGAACAAGAATGAACGGAGGGAGAAGAGGAGAGAGGAGGGAAATGAGAGGAGAGAGAGAGAGAAAGAGAGCAGAAAGAAGGGATAAGATGGTAAGGAAGAGGGAAAACGAAACAAGAATGAATGGAGGGAGAAGAAGAGAGAGGAAGGAAGAGAGAGAGAAGAGAGAGAAAGTAGAAAGGAGGGAAAAGATGGTGAGGAAGAAGAAAAAACAAGGAAGACGGAACAAGAATGAACAGAGGAAGGCAAAGAGAGAGGAAGGAAGAGAGAGGAGAGAGAGCAGAAAAAGGGAAAGAAAAGAGAGGAGGGAAGAGGGAGAGAGAGAAAAAATGGGGTAAAGATGCAGAGAGGCAAGAGAGGAAGAGAGAATGAAGAAATAAAAGAGAGAAATAACAGCAAGAGGAAAAAAGAGAGGACAAGAATGAAGGGAAAAAAGAGAAGGAGGGATAGAGCAAAGAGAACAGTGTTGTAGAGAGAACGATAGGGAGGGAGAGGAGAAAGCAAGAGAGAAGAAAACAGAATGAACAGAGGGAGAGGAAGAGAAAAAAAAGAGTGGGAGAATTGAGAAGTAGGTGGTGAGAGAGAGTTGAGAGGGAGGCACATGCTATGAAGAGAAAGAGATAGAAAAGGAAAAGAAAGACAAAAAGAAAAGAGAAAAAGAAAGAAAGAAAGAAAGAAAGGAATAAAGAATGAGAAGAAAACGAAGAAGAGTAAGAAGACCGAGTGTAGGAGAAAGAGAGCGGAGAGAGAGAGACGGGCAGAATAGGAGGAAAAGAAAGGAAAAAACAGGAGAAAGGAAAAGAGGGAGAGGTAAAAAAAGGAAAATCAAACTAATAGTCGAGGAAAAGGAAGGCTTAAGAAAAAGAGGACGAGAGAGAGGAGAGGCATATAAAGTGAGAAAGACATAAAGGAAGAGAAAGACAAAAAGAGAGAATGAGAAAGAAGAAAGAAGAAAAAAAAAAAGAAAGAAAGAAAGAAAAAAAAAAAAGAAAAAAAAAAAAAAAAGAAGAAAGAGGAAGAATCAGAAGACAATGAAGAAACTAGGGAAAAAACAGGTGAGTGAGTGGGTGAAAAAGACGGGGAAGAAAGAGAGAGAGAGAAAGAGAGAGAGATGGGGGGAATGAAAACAAGAAAAACAAGTCAAGAGAGAAAGAAAGAAGGAGAAAGGAAGTGGACGGAGAAGAGATGAGATGAGGATGAGAAGAGAAGAAAAGAGATGAGATGAGAAGAGAAGAAAAGAGAAGAGATGAGATGAGAAAAGAGATAAGAAGAGAAGATAAGAGATGAGAAGAGATGAGAAGAGATGAGAAGAGATGAGAAGAGATGAGAAGAGAGAAGAGAAAGAAGAGATGAGAAGAGATGAGAAGAAAAGAAGAGAGAAGAGAAGAGATGAGAAGAGAAGAAAAGAGATGAGATGAGAAGAGAAAAGAAAGAGAAGAGATGAGAAGAAGAGATGAGAAGAAAGAGAAAGAAGAGATAGAGAAAAGAGAAGAGAGAAGAGAGAGAAGAAAGAGATGAGAAGAGATGAGAAGAAAAGAGAAGAGATGAGAAAGAGATAAGAAGAGAAGAAAGATGAGAAGAGATGAAGAGATGAGATGAGAGATGAGAAGAAAAAAGAGATGAGATGAGAGAAAAGAAAGAGATGAGAAGAATGAGAAGAGATGAGAAGAAAAGAGATGAGAAGAGATGAGAAGAGAAGAGAGAGATATCTAGACAAAAGGAAAGGAGTGAGAGAGAAACAAGCAGAGAGTGAATGATGACAACGGAGGAGAGAGGGAAAGGTAAGGACGCACAAAAAAGCTGAACAGATGAAAAGGATTCAAACCAATTAAAACGTGGGGCGCAGTGGCTACAGCTTGTGTTTGAGAGTAAATGGCGTCTTTCATCCTCGGCGTCGTGTCCTCGTAAGTGCTTTCTTATTAGAGCGCAGTCTTAGAGCTGAAGGCAGGTTCCACACACACACAACCAGGGGAAGAGGAGAAGAAGACTGTGCACGGGTAAACAGCATTAGTGCATTGTAATGAGTGAGAGAGAGAGAGACAGAGAGACTAATGACAGCCTTCATGTGGTTGTATAAGAGTTCACAGAAGAGAGACTGAAGCAGGGACTTGAATTGTACAGTGGTCCCTCGTTTATCGCGAAGGTTAGGTTCCAAAAACAACCTGTGAAAGGCGAAACCTGCAAAGTAGTGATCTTCATTTTTTACCAATAATTTCAGTTGATAACTGCCTGGTTCTGTTGTTTAGTGTCTTTTGTACAGGTAATAATGCGCTGAACACATGATTCACCGCGAGGTACAACAGCTCGAGTCGTTTTTGGCCACTCCAGAGCCACGGATCACACGGGCTCCAGAGCCACCAAAACATCCGGACTCTAGTGAAGTCACAACACGCTCCTCAAACACATCTCTGAACTAGACAAATGACGTTCCAGTGTGAACAAACTTATCATCGTAACTACGAGCTCAAAGAGTCAAATCCTCACCTCACCTGGAGAAACGTCCGAGCGTCAGGTCAGCTTCCCCTGCATGATCCAAACTGTCTAAAGTTTTATAAAAGAGCTTCTGTGCAGTTGCCTGTGAATGCTGTGATGTCACACATCCAAACAGTGAGTTTGAGAGAAAGCACGCCTACAGCGCACATCTATAGGAGCGCTGCACTGTAAAAAAAAAAAAGCAAAATTGCACAAAAAAAATCCACGAAACAGCGAAGCCGCAGAAAGTGAACCGCGATAGAGCGAGGGAACACTGTAGTTATTAAGAGTGTTAGTTCAAGAATGGAAATGGAATAATACACACTTTGGCATTAGTCATTCTTATTGTAAGAAAAAGAGTAAATTGTGAGATGTTGCAATGGGCTGTATCCTCGTCAGTTTGGGCTGGACCTATGACAGAGACGCGCTGTTGTACTTCCTCCTCATTTCCTCTTCACTACGTGAGAGAAGTCCTTTGAGAGAAGCCCTGCGGCCGGCCCATTGCCATATAAGGAAGTAGCTTCCTTAATGCATTATTCATTTTGATGTAAATAACCGTTCGTAGCTGGAGTTTGGTGAATTTGGCATAAAGGCTGTTAAGAAAGACTTTAGCTTCTTATGAACTCATCGTGAATGTGACATAGAGTTTTCTCAGCAGCTTCTTAAAGTGGAAGTTACACACAATTACAGCCATGTAATAAATTGTAGAAAGGCTTCAAAGTTGTCATCTGGACAGCGTTTTGAAGATTGAGATGTTTTAACTATCATTCGACAATCTTTTTTAATCTAATGGAAGTGACCGAGACCAGAGTTGTGAAATTTTCAGGTGAAAAAAAACACCCAAAACAAGCGACTTCAGACCCTCAATAAAAAAGTAATAAAATATTAAATTACTTAAACATTATGCGTCACAGCAAAACAATGAATAATGAGTTTGACATTCTAAATAGTATTTGATCAATACTAAAAATTTTTAAACATGAACGTATGCTAAAAGTCCAAATTTCTGTCATTTGTGGGTACATTTTTGTGAATTAAACCAGAAAAACACAAAAAATCACCTTGTATATGATGTCAGGAGCAAGCCCAAAAAAAACCCGCAACCTGCGACTGTCAAAAATCACAAGGGATTTTCCAAAATAAGAAGCCCAAAGTCACAAGAAAGAAGACTTGGCAACTCTGCCTGAGACTGGCTGAATTTATACCTCACTGTGTTTTGTCCTGCGCCTAAGGATTGGCTACACCCTTCGTCTCGATCTTTGAAAAAGCTGTCCAGATGAGAACTTTGAAACCCATGGATAACTCCTTGACAAATGACACTGACATGTAATAAATTGGGTCAAAAATCCACAAAACTCTCTGTTACTCACAGTAACTCATACTTTCGTACGCTGCCACCACAGGGCACTAAAGATAAGTTAGAGCATTGATCTAAAACCACAAAGAAGCGCAAGATAGAAAAGAAAACGGAGGAGCTACAAAGGAGAAGAATAGTTTATTTGTTTAGACCCCAGTGGTTGGCTCTGTTGCTGTCTTGTAAAGCTGTAAACATATGAATCATAAACAGACTAATTGATGGGCAGAAGCCTGTATACATATCTGTGTGCGTCACAAGCATAGACCATAAATAAGCTTACGTTCTGTATTAGGTCGGATAGAAATGTCATGCAACGTTTGTCTCCGACTGATCAAATTGTCCGAACGCGGAAATAACGAGAAGTCTTGCAAATCATTTTTCCACATGCACAAATGTTCTATCTGTGTGTATGTTTTCAAGTCAAAATAGTGTGTAATTCTGCTAAAATAGGCCCAAGTTTGTTCGTTGGCACCACCATTTTTGTTTTCTGCCCAAACCAATGAGTTATTATAATGACTAGAGAGAGCGTGGGGCCTGTTGCTGTGGCAGTTGTGGCAGCCAATAATACACAGTACTGTTTTGTGTCTGTGTTTGGTCATTTTTCTCTGATTTGTGAATTTAAATATTCTTCCTTAAAACACTGCATTGGGTTGGATTTGATTCACAATTAAAGTAAATTTGTGTGTCATTATATTATACGAACATTCATAATTTTTGTGTTTACTTCACTGCTGTAGTTACAAAAGATTTTAATAGCTGAAATTAATTCTTTCACTACTATTCCTTTTCTGACATTGACCCCCCTTCCCTGCCAGGACTTCCAAATTAAACTTTATGTCCATGTTATTTTCGTCTTTTTGGTGAAAGAATATGAGCCACTACAATGAAATAATGCCTTTAGGATCAAAATATGAGCTTCACGTGATTAAAGCGAGGACGAGTGCCTTTTTCATCTTTAAACCAACAAAAGTTGTGTTGGTGAGGAAGAAGCTTTATTTTCTGATACAGATTCTATAGATTCAGCCTCTTTCACAGAGGAAAGAATATATTTAACCCTCCAAACATGAAGAAATACAGTAGTTTTACTTAAGCTACGGTCACAATGACCCGTATGACCTCCTACGACCTCTCTGCGAACGATTTTTTTCTCATTTCCTACGTCATTCTTGAGGCGTTGTTACAAAGAAACAGCGCTCGCAGCCCGTTCGCAAGTTCGTAGACAGGTCGATGGTCTTGTAGAAGATTTTCTACGACCAGTCTACCAACGCAGAGACTAAAGCCTGTGCAATGTTCCTGAGCGGGAGAGTGAAAGTGGAAGGAGGCTCTACGGTCCAAGCGACTGAGACTGCGCATCTCTTGAGGCAAGGTATTTTACCCCTTCCGAGGGATCTGTATGAAAGTTCACGGGCCTGGAGCATGCGAGGGAAACGCAGATAGCTTTAAACACGGGGAGAACCGACGACGAGGAGCGTGCAGGGGGCCCAGACCCGGACCGTGCAGGGGGCCCGGACCCGGAGCGTGCAGAGATAAGATCGCTTGAAACACGGGAGGACCGGACTGCAGGAGCGCCCGGGGAAAACCCAAATCGCCTGGAGATAGACATAACCACGAGGAGGACAGCTGTAACAGGCACAGACATTTGTGAAGTGCTTCAAACTTTCTTACGGACTTTTTTTCTTATACGGACAAATACTATATGTCAATGGATTAGTCTTCAGCATCCAGCGACGCTTTGGAAGTTTTGGCGTCTCCTCTGCAATATGCAGGTAAGAAACAAAGCGGTTTTGCTGTTTTAACGGAGGTTTGACTGTGAGTTTGTTGTGTTTCGAGTGTGAGAGACAAACGAGAGAACAGATTTCAGACAAAGTCTACAGAATATAGCTATTTATAAGTATATTTGTGTTTTGCTGGTGTGCAATTAGGTTATTGCTATTCCGCTAATACATGGTTTACGAAAGGTTTAATAGCTAGAAACAACTTGATAAAGGATTGAGTTGGACGTAGGGACATTGCGCAGCTCCCGTGCGATACAAAATAGATGTAGGATTACCGTGAAGACGCATTAAGCAAGCTTTAGGGCACACGCAAGGATGCCGTACGGCTTCATTTCCCCTAGAATGTCGTAAGTTGTTGGTGAGAGCTGAAAGTCTGCCGTATGAAGACTGTAGGAAACAGTTCCACTAAACGAGCCACGTACGAACGCAGATTTCGTACGACCTGTAAGATTCGTACGACCATTTTATTCGTGCGGGTCATTGTGACCGTAGCTTTACACTTATTGATCGCTCACGGAGGAGGGAGTTTGTTTTTCTCCTCGAGACTCGCTGCATGTGCCGTTCTCCTCATAGTCCTGCAGTAGGATCGTCTTTTCTTCATTTTAAAGATCAAATATCTGCTCTAAACTCTCTCAACTATGGTTTTAGTCCAAGATGTTTTTTCTGTAATCCGTTTGAAAAGAAAGACGATCCTTTAGAGGATGATGATTATGTTAACACAGCCGACTGCGCTCCAGTAAACAGAAAAACACATGTGGGACTTCCTCTACGCCCTTGTGCTCATACGATACTGCCCTCTGGTGTTGAATCCATGAAACTGCATCATGATTTTTTAGTGCTGGTGAACCGGACACGTGCATCAGAGCGCCCTCTATCGCCGCATATAATAAAAAGCTTATGATGGAAATTTTCGTCATTGGCATTGAACAGAAGCATAAGTATGAAAAGGTTCATTTATCAAAGTATTTAAGTGAAAAGGTAATTTAAAAGTTCAACTTCCCTTTAGTTTGTTTGAGTAAACACTCTCTACACAAGATGGCTGCCGGACTGCATATTTGTTGCTAAAGGTTACCAAGGCTACGCTCTCTCTAGTCATTATAATCTCATAAACTCATTGGCTCAAACCACAATGTTACACTTTGATTGCTCTGGCTCTCCGTGGCCGTGTTTAACCGTAAGCGGAGGTCTCTCCAGATGGATTCTCCACATTTTGCGAAAATCTGGCTAGAATCCATCTGGTAGAGCCAGGTTAGGATTCTTTACCGATTTGCTTGGCGGCCTGCAGGACAGTCCTGAGCTCCTGGTTCAGGCTCTGCTGCTGCTCTCGGTCCTGATGTTCACTGCACAAACTGACAATCTTCTGCCACGTCAGGCCCTCTTTGGAGAACAGCTCCTGGCGCTTCAGACGCTTTGCCTGCACACACACAGAAGGTTTACAATAAATAAGAATGTATCTAACTCGATTATATTGAAGAGAATCTAATACGAGGTAGACATTATACTGTAGCACAAGGGCCATATTCAAACCCAGAATAGTGGTGGAGGGCCGGACTGGCAACATTGGTATAAAAAATTGTCATTACTGGAAACACATTTCTTCAACAGATTATCGAAACAGTACAAATAAAAGGTTTGCTCTGCTATAACAAACTTAACATTTTGAGATTTAGCTAAAAGTTCTCTGAAAATAAAGTCAAAGCTTAAGGAAGGAGGATTTTAGAAAAAAAAACCTCAATACAAGAATAAAGTTGAAGCCATAAAGTGAAGCTATTTTGTAAACTCAAATATTTGCATAAAACACACAATAGATGTTCTATGATCCAAATTACAATTTTAATCTTGTAAAACTTCAAGTTTAATATTTAAAAAAAGTTTTTATGGCTTTGACTTTATTCTCATAACATTGTGAATTTATAGTCCAAGTTTTTGTCTCTTAAACATACAAGGGCCTGATTGAAACGGGTCGCGGGCCGCAGTTTGCTGTAGCAGATACTGTTACACCATTCCTTGGAAAGTTCCTGACAAAAAAATATCTAGTGAGACTACAACTGGCTTGGACACACATAAATAGTCCAACACATTATGAAAAGTCATTGTGGTACAAATTATAGCAAACACTTAAATAACTGATCATTTTGTGACAATTATTCTCCCATTTATTGTATTTAATTGATTCTCTTGAGGTAATTGAGGTGATGTTTTGGGAGTGACCAGAGGAAGCCCATTCCAAACAGGCAGCACCACTCCGACTGATCAACTAAGTTATATTATATAGTAAGAAAACAACACTATGGTCCATTACATTTGAAACATTGAAGCTGCAGTGGGATGTGTGTACAGATATATGTAACAGATTGCAGTGATGGAGTGATGGCATCCCCAGACACAGCCACGATAAACCAAAACAGTCCAGAGTCAAGCCTTTCTCATCTTTACATCATAGACTGAATAGGGAAAATGCATATTTATTTAAACAGCGTGAGCAACAACAAGAGTACGCACTTCCAACTGTCAAGACATCAACGTATACGCGAAATATGGATCATATTGTTCAAAAACGAACGAAACAATGTAGGGTTGAGACATTTGATGAAAACCTAATGTAAACAGTTTTTAAATTGATTTATGTGGTAGTGTAAATGGTCTCTAGGTCAGATGGTGAGTCAGTTTTTGATTAATAATAGTCCGAGTCGTGTTTTTATAACCTGCTCATGATGAGACTAAATTTAAAACTCTGGTCGACCCATCCTTCAAAGCGGTCACTCCTAGACTCTGGAACGTTCTGCCACTGTCTCTCTGTGGACTGGACTCCGTGGACTCTTTTAAAAAGCGGCTTAAGACACTTTGTTAATGCATATATTTTAGCTTGCAGTGTTCCATTATGTCTAATAATGCACATTGGGGAAGATTGCTGATTATTTTCCTTAGCATTTTGGTTTTTCTGAAATCTTCTGCACTGTTTTTAAGTCAATAGATCATCCAGACTCATTAACAAATCATTTAACACAGCGAGACAGACACAGACAATCATTCACTAGAGCAAAGGTGTCAAACTCAAAAGGAACTGAGACAGTTGGTCGAGGGGCGCATTTAAAAAAAAAAAAGGTCCTTCTGTTTTATATTCTTCTAATATGGCAATTGGGCTATATAGTGCTAATAACACTTTTACTTTATAGTACACTCAAGGAAAAAAGAAACGCAACACTCCGTTTTCTGAGTTTTCTGAGTTTTTGGGGGGCAGAATAATTTTCTTTTTGAGATCGGCCTGTTTCATATGAACCCTACATCCATTTCTAATCCTCAGACCAACTCTTGTGGCATTTATACAATTTTGAGTCCAATAACACAACCAAACAATAGAGCAACCCCCAAACCAAAAGTGACAGTTTCATCAGACTGTCAATAGTTTATGTGACCCCCGTTGGCTCCTGGACAGCGGTTATTCATCGCCTCATGGATCAGCAGTAGTGTCTGAGTTGATCCTGTGGAATTGCCGCCCATTTTTTCACCAGTGCCGGCCTCAGCTGCTCCTGAGTTTCTCTTATAGTGTCCTGTACGGCCATCTGCTCTGAAGCACTGGAACCTTTTTTCGTAACTGAACACGACTTGGGACCACCTCTGCAAAGTCCAACGACGATGTGAGTGCACCATTGGACCAGAGCTTGGCAATGTTGGGGGGTAAGCAAGCACTGATCCAACATATGGCCAATATGGTCGAATATAAGTCAGCATTGAGACGATGGCCTGTGGTGTGTCCCAATGGTCTAGACTGCGGACCTGGTGGCGGGTGAACCTGTCCCGGAGATGTGCGGGGCGGCTGGCGTGGTCTTGTACAGCGGTCGTTACACGGGGGCCACCAGTACGAGGGCGGTCGTTAGAGGTATTGAGTATTTCTCCACAAGACGACTAATAATAGTGGTGGACACCAAACACCCTGCGGACAGCAAGACAACGCCGTCCAGCTTGGAGCAGCCAATAGCTCCATCCATCTCTGGTTGAGACAATCGTGGCATCGTGAAGAAGTGTGTTTTTGGATTCATTCTGGTGCCTTTTATAGAGAAGACTTGAGCACAGTTAACCAACGGTAAAAGTCAACTCTGAGTTTCAAACATGAGTTTGTGTGAATAAACGACCCTGTAATGCACTCTTTATTGTTCTCACAATCAGTCAAGCCAAACCAAGAAATGTGTTCACCTGTCTTCAGCGCTCTATGGACTGAAACCATGGTGCTAGCCTGTTTTTCCAAATGTACTCGTTTTCTAAGGAATTTTGAAAATTAAAATGTTGCGTTTCTTTTTTCCTTGAGTGTATATTGTATAAACACTATAATTTCAAGAAAATGTTGGACAAATTGTATGCAATGTGCTGCATTCTAGTGCATTTTCAGTTTTATAGTCGCATCTCAGCAATATAAATATTTTTCATAGACTTAACATCCATTCTGGCCTATGTTGCTTTTATCAGTGAGCCACTATTAAAAATAAGAAGAAATCATCCTGCTGGACACATGAACTCATCTTACTGCCAGTTTGACACCTCAGTGTAGCCAGTTGACAAAAACAAATTCTAAACACGGGCAGAATATGCAAACTTCAATCAGAGATGTGGTTTGTAAAGGCGTTAGAAAAAAATCTGAATTGAATTTAGATCTATAACCTCTAAGTATAAATATTTCACATTTACTGTTTGTATTCAACCATGAAGTACTCTTACAAATAGGGATGCACGTTTTCACTTTTTTCTTTAACCGTTAGCTTTAGCTCTTCACGGTCAATAATCGTTTAACCGGTTACGTAAACGCAGTACTTTTTATTGTTGTTACGAAAGTGAACACAGAGCAGAAACAGCGAATTTGAATTTGGCACAACACGACTGAATAAAAACCTCTATAAACACTGTTTTAATGCACTGTTGCACTATGTATTTAATAAAACTACTCATAAATAAGGAGTCACGTTTTAAAGTTGCTGGCTGCTAATGTTAGCCTCTTACCTTCGATAGCTCTGACCAAATCTGAGTAATCCAGTCTGCTTTTTCTTCTCCAACATAAAAGTGAATAAATCCTGCATGATTGATATTAGTTCATAAACACTGCAGTGTCACCAGGTTGCTCCGTCCTTATGAGATAAACAGTGTTTATGTAGTTTTAGCGATCTTTTTTTTTTCACTCTGACAAACGCAGAGCTGTTCAGGGACAGTTAGCGCCATCTGCTGGAGCAACTGTGTCAGTTAACCGGTGAAAGACGTCTCACTCGGTACGCCATTAGTCACGGTTAACCGGTTAATCGATTAACCATGAACATCCCTACTTTGCCAAAGTAGAGAAGGCAGGCAAACTATTATAAAGGATCATGTTCTCAGCGTTTTATTGAAAAGTGTAGTATAACTCATCATACGCCCGTTAAGCTGCTTCATGTCTCATTTATGTAACTTTTGAAACAGTCAAGAGCAGTCTTTTTCCCCATGGCTCCGGCGCAGTATTAAACCAGGGCAGGTCTCTGTGGTCAGCCGTGTATTAAGATCCAGGTTTTATTACAATCAGCACCTCTGTGTCTCTCTAAAACGGAGCGTTTTCAGCACCGGCTCAAAGATAATCTGGACGACTGCAGCTGGCCCGTTTCCCTGAAGAGACATTTCTCAGGCTTAGAGAGTTAAACTGGAGGTGAGCCAGAGAAAAGTGATAAAAAAGTGCACTCGAAATAAAGTCTCTCCGCTCTCAATAACATCTGAGAGCGGTAATGAAACAGCATCTTAAATGTAGAGAGATAAAAATAACATGCTCCGAGTAGTTTGTAAAAAAGATATGGCTTGTTGTGCTTCTAAAAACTGTTGGAGGCTTTCCTAAATACACTGAAACATAAAAGTCTATCTGGTAAGCAGGGGAAATAGAAATGAAAAACAACTTTAAGCATTATATTAGCTTTTGAGAAGAAAACTAAGCTAAGCGCAAGTATATAAATATATGAGCGGTCTTATAAGGTGCTTTTTATTTTGTTATTCATTCAGTCTCCAAACTTGACGAACAGAACTGTGGAGCTCTGCCAACCACCATAACTTACACATCATATTCACACAAATAATAGTGGATGAAGTGTCTGCTCTGCGATATCGTTTCACCAACCAATATGCTCGGTTTTTTATCCATTCGCAATAATAGACATACAGAGTCTAAACTGCTTTACTTGCTTTGATTAGCTGGGTTAGGGTTAGTTGTTATTACTCTGCATAGAAGCACAGCTGTTTTATTAAATGTATACTTAAAGGGGTCCTATTGTGTTTTTTTTTAATATTTAGTAAGAATCTAGATCATACACAGATCAGTAATTTACCTTTGTTCAGTGTAAAACACAAAGTTGATCTAAAACAACTTAAAAATAAGAACAGCTCTACTGACTTCCTGTTCAAAACTGCAGAACTGATAAGCACCGCCTCTTCATTTTAAAATGTAACTGTAAAAATCAACAGATTTTTTAAAACTATTTTTTATTGTTGGAAAGTGAATTTGGGACAGTATTGAATCATATAAGCTTCACTTTGAGTTTTAATCTTTTGAAATATACCAAGTAAATACAGGCAAGTGGGAGGGGATAGGTGGTAGGTGAGAACGAGGATTTCTGAGCACTTGAGCTCCAGCTGAAGAACAATACATGATTACTCCAACATGTATGAATCAATTCAAATATAACTTTGAGTAAACTAATGATGAAGTAAGGCCGTTATAACAAGGTTAAAAACTTAGAAAAGTGAATTTGACACAATAGGTCCCTTTAAGTAAAATTAGAGGCCAATTAACTTCTAAAATTGTAAGTGTTCAACAATGGGGCTTTTAAAGGAGCATGAAACAATTCCTTCAATATGATACATATCACGTTATATTTTTGAAAAAGATTATATATATATTTTTTTTTAATCCACAATGTCTTTATCAGAGCACAAATAATGATTAATAAATGTCAACGTAATAACCTTAGCTTTGAGATACACAAAATTTGACAAACCAAAATGAGAAAATGTAGAAAAAATACCTGTAAAAATGTTTTCAACATGTTTCTATATAAGAATGTAAGGTAACACTTTAAAGTACCGCCCGCTAGTTAATAGGTAACTACGGGGGTACTTACTGGTACTTACTGGTACTTCTGGTGTTAGTACCAGTGGTAGTTACTGGTAACTACAGTGGTACTTGTAGTGGTACTTAGAGTCACAAGTACTGGTAACTTAAGTGACAGTTACCAGTATATTTAGTATTAACTACAGTGGTAGTTCACTGTCAGTTACTATAGTAATTGATAGCTAACTAACACTGACAGCGGGTCGTATTTTAAAGTGGACAAGGTGGTACTTCACTGTCAGTTACTATAGTAATTGATAGCTAACTAACACTGACAGCGGGTCGTATTTTAAAGTGGACAAGGTGGTACTTCACTGTCAGTTACTATAGTAAACTCACTCCCTCAGGTATAGGAACCCACAAACAAACTGGGCCAAGGGGAGCGTTCCCTTTAGCTCAATGCGTTTGTCAGATTGACCGGCGCGTGGGAGACCCGGGTTCGACTCCCGCTCAGGACAAGTGTAAGACCATACCCGTTACACTATCAATTACTGTAGTAACTGACAGTGAAGTACCACCTTGTCCACTTTAAAGTATGACCCGCTGTCAGTGTTAGTTAGCTATCAATTACTGTAGTAACTGACAGTGAAGTACCACCTTGTCCACTTTAAAGTACGACCCGCTGTCAGTGTTAGTTAGCTATCAATTACTATAGTAACTGACAGTGAAGTACCACCTTGTCCACTTTAAAGTACGACCCGCTGTCAGTGATAGTTAGCTATCAATTACTATAGTAACTGACAGTGAAGTACCACCTTGTCCACTTTAAAGTACGACCCGCTGTCAGTGTTAATTAACAGTTAATTAATGCAGTAACTACCAGTGAAGTACCACTGTATTAAACTGTACAAGAAGACCAGCTGTCAGTGTTTTTTTTTTTTTTTTTTTGGAACTACTACCAACTTTTACTGTAATTTAGCTAGTGCTAAATACATTATTTACTAGTAACTACTGTTTAAAGCTCAACCAGCTGTAGTATGCAAATATTTTTTGGGGTTTATTGATAAACATTTTGTAAATTGTTAATGTGTTTCATATCTATTGTGGCTGTGAGCATAATAAAGAGGTGTCTCTTTGTATTAGATTGCCCAGTGTTTGATTTTTATCATAATCTGTACTATACACAATATTTGCAGTAATAAACTTGTTTCATAACAGTCTTTACCTTGTTTGTGTAGCATCACAAATAGAACCACCAAGTACACAATTAAGTATCACTAGAGGTACACATATAAGTACCACTAATTAGTACAAATGATGCCACCATAATCCCTAATTATCATTCCACAAAAGTACCAGTAACTATCACAATAATTAATACTTAACTAGCCGGTAACTGTCACTTTAGTGACCAGTACTTGTGACTGTAAGTACCACTACAAGTACCACTGTAGTTACTAAGTACCACTGGTACTAACACCAGAAGTACCAGTAAGTACCCCCGTAGTTACCTATTAACTAGTGGGCGCTATTTTAGTAACTGTCAATTAAGTACTAGTAACTACCACTGTAGTTAATACTAAATATACTGGTAACTGTCACTTTAGTTACCAGTACTTGTGACTCTAAGTACCACTACAAGTACCACTGTAGTTACCAGTAACTACCACTGGTACTAACACCAGAAGTACCAGTAAGTACCAGTAAGTACCCCCGTAGTTACCTATTAACTAGCGGCGGTACTTTAAAGTGTTACCGAATGTAACTTTGATTACATAAAAGAATTATTTTTTCATACTGTTCTTAATGTGACATACAAGTGTTCTATGAATTAGGGATGGGACGATAGATAGTATCGCTAATCGCGATAATTAAGGGACACAATTAAATAATCGTGCTGTTTTTTCATAATTGTTGTCATCGCACATGACGATAATCATAATACAATGCTCAAATGATCATTATGGTGTTTGACCACAACTAAGCTTTCTCCCACAGCAATAAGCTTTTCATCATTTACTCCTGAGTGGGCTCCTTATTTCAAGAAGATGAAATCTGATGTGTGGAATTATTAGGGATACATAGTAAAAGACAAGATCAATCGGATGAGCCACGAGTCTAAGCCAAGACGAAGAGCTGCTCCGAGGGAACACACGAGCTGTAGCTAGCACATTAGCCAGACAATCACATTGCAGTGTTGAAAAACGTGAGTCTGAGAAAACATCTACAGTAGTAACACAACACAAGCAGAACACGCGGAATAAATGTGCAGTTTGTGTGAGTTTGCATTAATAATAATTATTGCAATGTGGTTTTGTCATATTTGCTAGTGCGAAGCACTTATTTTGTCGATAAGTGACAGTAGCACATCACACATTCGACTGAATGTAATACAATGAGTGCACTCATAGATTTTTGATCAAACACAAGCAGATTGTGACCTCACTTTGAATCTGTGCACTACGCCTAGTAAATTATTGTGATAACATTGTTAATTATTGGGCACGATAATTGTGAGTGCAAATTTGAATATTATTCCCCCACCTACTAAGTCATTTTTTCAGCTCAGCAGTTTCAGTCCAGGTTCACAAGTGTATAATGTATTATGAGTTTAACATTTCAAAATGTATCCCAATAAATCTCCCTGCAATGATCCACCCGATACGATACACTGAATAAATTGAGCCCTAATACACACACAATAAATGGAATGCTATATTGTCCTTGGATTCAGCACCGACGCTTAAAGGTGCATTGTACGAGTGACAACGTTTTGTTTAAATGCTGTTTAGTGGCACTGCACCTGTATTTTTTACTCAGCTGAAGATGCATCGTACGGCTTAAAATGATCTTGTAACACATTGAAACTATTTTCTGTATAATGTTTTCTGAGGTAGTATGAAAATGTAGATGCTGATCTGGTATTTGGTATTTTTGACTGACTGACCAGTGCTTATCGAGGCAACTTTAGATAATGTACAGAAGATCACTGAGCACATCTGGACTACAGACAACTGGACTGTATTTCAAGATATTGCAGCTCTGAACAGTTTCACTTTGGCAATGAACCTTCAAAAAGTGATTTGCAAAGAGGATGGTCTGGTCACCAAACCCTTTCTCACGCAATCAAATGAGTTTATTTGCGAGACACATCAAACAAACAGTCGTCTGTGATTTAGAACAAAATCTAACATCTCTAGCCCATATTTAAATCGTTTTTTTTGCTTTGCTCATTGATTTTGCAAAAATAAGCCATGTTTTTCAGTCTATTTATTTATATTTATTCAAACAATAGAGGACACACATGACTAATTCATTTGTCAGTCACGTCAACTGAAATGTGGGAGATGAACATGATAGTCAGATCAGGGGTGAACACAGACAAATATGAATCTCCAGACCCAGAGAAAGCACCGCACCGTCATGAACCGCGCATTTCTGTCTTTGGCACTGGGCCAGCTGTGAGAAGAACGCGACACCGCGGCGATGTGCGCGCGCTTCTGTTAATGCGCTCAGTCTGCACAGCGCGTCTACATTCTCCAGCCTTTCAGCAAGTGTTTGGCAGGTTTCTTAAAAACTTGAATGTGAACAAAAGCGCTTTGTGCCAAAGTACAGACAAAAGTGGACAGGACAGGCACAGGAGCTGCATTAGCCCCCTCCTCCCTGCTGAGGAGAGAGACGCAGCAGGTTGAGTTGAGCGAGGTTTACCGACTAAAGACGACGCTCAAGATCTGTTTGCTGTCATTTTCCAAAAGTTTTCCATGGTCCTGGAAATCAGATTTTCATTTTCCATGACTTTTCCAGGTTTTCCATGACTGTACGAACCCTGGCAGACATTTTGATGGGCAGGTGCTCAAACAAGAAAAAAGGTCAGTCTCGGATGTTGTGCAGAATTTTTTTTTCAAATTCAAAGAAGTATATGTATTTTTTGATGTGTACTGTGCAGCTAGAGTTCATACTGCAGCTCATTGCACAAACCAAGTGTTTTGAACATTTTGGTTCAAATAACCTGGGCTATGTTTAGTTAACAAATCCTATATTTCAACCACTCTTTGCTTAGTTTACTGATTAATTGTGTCTAAATCCTGTGTCAATGGTTCCCAGTGGAGCTTCAGTTCTCTTTGCTGTGTCCTGCTCTCTGCAGTAAAGAACATATCAGTGAGGGCCTTCAGACTGCAGGTGTCGGATTTGCAGATTCTCAAACTGCCTCACAGTGAGTGGATACACAGTGAGTGGATACACAACACCTTCAACTTTTATTTTTCTGCCTAAAACCTTTGTGCTCACTTCTTCTGGACGTACGTGTGTTGTGTTGCTTTTGCTGATATAAAGTTACACAGTCATCTCAGCCTTACCTTGAGATCCACAGGCTTGTCTGTGGGCTCCTCCTTTTTACAGAGGCCAGAGAAGGACCTCAGGGCTCCAGTGAGACGAGGAGGAGGAACCATTTTTCTCCCACTCAGTCGAACACAAGCACCGCCCTGTGAGACAAAAACATGACGAGTGTGAGATGAGTCATTCAGTTAAGGCCTCGCTTCTTTTGACTGCAGTAATAATGTTGACTTTAACTTCCACATGTTAATTCTCCCTTCATTATTGGTTTTATGTCCAGTCTGTATTGCTTTAAATTGTTATGATGTGTGCTGCATTTTCATTCCTTTGGTCGACTGGGTTGTTAAAGCATTGACAAAATGGACTGGACAATTAAAGTCAGTGCAGAAATATGAAAGAGTTCATCGCTGTCACTTGGTACGGCCTAATCAATAATTCTAATTACAAACAGCTGTGCTGCACTAAAGTAGAACTATCAAGCTCCTGCGAAACATAAATGAAAAGCTATAACCCTATTATCTTCAGTCAAGCTAACCATTCTGGCAAGAAATAATGATGAAATAAAATAATCCACATTCATCCAAAGTTAATGGGCATTTTGTCTGGAATCAATTTAATTATTATTGGCTTCAGCTGAGCAATTAATTTGTCCATGTATTTTATTTCATTTTAATCTAAATCAGGTCACAGAGGCAGCAGTCTGAGGAGGGAGGCCCAGACTTTCTACAGCTCTCCTCTCCTGGGTGGATCCTGAGTTGTTTCAAGGCCAGTCGAGAATGATACACTCACTGTCCCCCAGCGCAGTGATTCTTAACCAGAGGAGCACCTTCTTGAGGGCCACACAATCATTCAAATACAATAATATGAGATTGGGCCCCAGGTTACTTTGCACATGAGTATTCGGGCCTCAACATCAAAAACGTTTAGAACCCCAGCTCCAGCGTGTCCTGGGTCTTACCCAGGTCTCCTCTCAGGTGTCCAGAAAGCATCCAGAACAGACGTGGCATTATCCACTTTACTCTCTAAATTACATGTGTCAAACACAAGGCCCAGGCGTCAGATGTGACCCTTCACATCATTATATGTAGCCCACAAGTTTAAAAAAGATTCATTTTAATTTTATCTAATCTAGCTGTTACTGCCACTTGGATATACAGTATTTGTAATTCACTAAACATACAAAATCAAATACAGAGATGACTGCTTCTAGCACCGGCTTTTTTATGACAACAACGATGTCATGTGGTCTTTGATAAAACAAGTTCAAGATGCATGCTCTACATGGATCAATCTCATGTGACCCTATCTCTAGAGAGTGCCCAGCCACCCAGCAGAGAATAAGATTTCCGATCCTTGAATCTACGACCCACGTCGGCTGTGAAGCAATGTTGTTAAAATGTCAAACTATTTTTGATACCCAGGAATACATTTGACTCAAACATCATTAACATGATAATATAAAACAGATTATTACAACACAAGATAGCTTTACTTTTGTTACCGAAAACCACATCTATATAGTATGTTACAATGGGCTTTTATTGTAGTTTTACCTTAACAACAAACTCTTCAGGAATGATCAAGATGTGTTCTTTCTTATTATGTACTGGATTTTGTATCATATTTGCTCAAATGAGTATAGATTTGGTAGTATTTATTTCTTGGTAAAAGCCTTTGACACTTTTGACCACTTTAATTTTAATGAGAAGGCACAAAAATTCACGATCTGGTGTCTGTCAGTCCATTTTCTTCCAGGTTGGCTTCTTCAATCAATCAGTAAACTAAATCTCAGTGGGACATTACCTACTGCAAAGGGTTAACAAACAGCTCAAATTTTAGTTAACCGTTTAAGAAAAAAAACTTTGGAAAAATAAAAGACTAAGGTCTAGCTGAAGTCTGCTTTATATTAATATTATGTCACCTAACGTTATGTCAGTGATCACTAGTCTACATCCATATTAAGGCTGTATTACACGTTTATCACGCCATTTATGTGATTAATTTAAAGTTTCATCACGGATATCTTACATTTATGCAACTGAAATTGTGCGAGCTTCGTATTATAGTTGGATTCTTAAACGTCAGTGCACTTGATGCTCAGGAAAGCGAAACTTATGAATGCTAGCCGTTAGCTTTTTACATAGCTTTCCATTGTGTTAGCCACATTAGCAACGGCTTTCTGCGCGTTCATCAATACATGTCAGTTTAACACAAACCCGCTGATGGCAAGCGTTATGTAAAAGAAAAATAAAACAATCCTATCTCTTGAATTACCTGTCAAAACGCTTCGAAGTGTGGGCTGTCAGGCGCATGCAGTTCCCAGTCGGCATATCAACAGAACTTTACCGGCGCGGAGGATTGTGGGTAGTGGAGTTTTCTGTTGAGAGTCTACAACAGGAGCGAATGAGTGCAGAACTACATCATCCAGACGCGGAAAGGAAACTACGTAAATCAGAGGAACCGGCAACATTTTTTCTTTTTCTTTTTTTTTTTTTAAGCTGCATTATAATACAGCTATATAAATATATACAACAAGTAGATACGTAAATAAAAACAAGGTCAAAGCAAAAAAAAAAAAAAAAAAAAAAAGACAAACAGGAAAAATAGTATATAATCGCTAGTAAATTGAGGTAGGGTAGTGAAAAAGAATGTACGTCATGTTATTAGTTCATTTAGATTTTTTAAATGTTTTTATAGCTTTTTTGTGTGTTTTTTACTGTCAGTTAATGATGTCCTGTAATGATTTATCTGAATATTAAACTGAAATAGGTTTGTTTGTCCACTTGCATTTATGAATATAATGTCTGCCAAGTAAAACAAACAAATGTAAAATATATCCAATATTCATATTAAGATCTTTTGAGAGAAAAGCAATAAAACATTTTCTTGTATTATTTGATTTTGCATTTTGTTTGTTTTCCATTTCAATCCAGAAGAAAAGCACAGGCAGACAGTCAAAAGACAAGTGTGATAAGGTTTCATCATGTTGATTACAAAAAGTGCAAGTAACATCAATATATTTATATAAAAATAAAAAGTACTGGCTGTGTTCACAATGGGATCATGTCATAAGTTTAAATATTTTTGGCCAATAGAAAATATCACATGTATTTGTCTGTAGTACTACAAACAAAACCATATAATGTACAAGTTAAAAAAATTACAAAGTCACATATTTTATTCCAGCCCATTCAGGTTGACTTTGCTGCTAATCTGAATTTTATATTGGTCTCAAAGAACAAATATAATTCATGCATTGCAATGTGCATTGCTCCTGAACTTCAGGTGCGTCCCTGGAACTGGTATATTTCCCACTTCTCACTTGAATGTGCTGGAACGCCACTCAAGCTGGTAGATACCACTTGTGAAGTGAAACCTGGTCGAGAGAGACCCACTTCACATACAAGACAAACCATCAGCCCAAAAAGTGAAACTGAGGAGTTGAACAGCCACAAAAACAACCTCAACATAGTTTATGGCTATGTTACATTAGCATTAGCCACAGAATGTTTTGAACTGGGAACTGGTAATTTTCAACTGGATATTTTTCCAGTTCCCAGTGCTTGAAATGCAGCATTCGCCCCTATACTGTTGGAATCTCATGCACAAGAACCAATTTTAAAAATGCAACGTGTTCTCATGGAATGCATAAAATAGCACGCCATGGCAAATCGCGTGTCACGACAACGCCCTCTGCCTGTTTTGGTGTGCAATTACACGCTCGTTCTTTCCAGCGAAGTCTGGACACGCCTAGTGGTTGCCGATAAACACGAAGTTTTTCAATGGATTAACGGCAAAATTTAAGTCTGAAGTTAGAACAGTAGGATTAGGATTGTGTTAGTTTTCATGAATAACATGTCTTAACAACATGTCTTAACATTCACCATTGAAATGAACTGGGACAGAAACACGTCAAATACACACCCATAAAATAGAAGTAGCGTTCATATGACACACTGTTTACAATAGCGTGGTATTGACACACTTATCCATGAGAACAGGCTGTAAAAATGCAATAAAGCACATAACAGTCATGTGTTTCTCACAGGAATTGAACTGGCTGCAGCTATACTGGTTGCAATCAAATCATTCTTGCCTGATATAATGATTAATGGACTTAAAGGCAGTGCATCATAAATCAGAGGACAGTATTTTCTGAGGCTCAAATATGAAAAAAAGTATTTGACTGACAAAAACTCCAGCTGTGTTTGGATGAGAAGGATGTAGAAGCAAACCAGATTAATAACTCGATTAGTTGAACATGACTATTTGCTGTGAGTTCCCTGGCACAAGAATTTCCTTTAAAAAAACAAAGTCTTTTAAAGTCTGCGAGTTCATGTTTACATCAAAACTAAACCTTAATTCACAATATATTAAAACCACTATACTACTGAACATGTCCTCTTACAAGTCATGGCCTTTACTTTGCTTCTCATTAATCTCATTAATATTATTCCCATTAGTCATGTTTAGTTTTAGTTTTATTTCAAGCACAGAGGTCGATGGTCCTTTCTCCCACATTCAGCTCATTTCTGCCCGGAGCTCACCTTTATTTGGTGATTCAGCCTCATTGTAATTCACAGATCACCTACACATTTGTCCTCTCAGGTCTTGTCCGTAGACACTCGGTGAATCGCACGCATGAGTGGAGCGCGCTGAACTCCAACCATGCCTGCAGAGACAGAAGTGTGTCTGGAGTATTACACAGTGAGACAATGATTCATGATTGTTGGTCTGCGAAAGGCACAAACCACATACAAAGTTGCACGGATGGGCCTAAAGGGCACGGCATGTAGAAACGCAACGCTTCACTTTGAGCTTCGTCTGTGTGAGTTTATTGCAGCCGACTTGTCATTGCTGATATCATAACGAAAAATACATCCTCGGTGGAAAAAGCAAAGGGGTTGACTTTACCACCGGCAAAGGCACTGCTGCAGTAAAGGGTTTAAGATATATAGCTGTACTTCTCAACCTTTTTTCCAGTCGTTTGTTGTTGTTATTGTTTTGTCTGCTTTTTTTGAATGGCTGTGTAGTGACATTCCTGTAACTTTCACACAAAAAAGTACATAAAACAGGATCTGTAACAGAAGTTGAAATTGCGCTGTGTCAAAGCAGTGAAATCTCCATGGTAGAGATGGGATAACTGTGTAAATATTAAAAGTATTCTAATACTGAGTCAGTAAAAAATCAGTCTCAAGTATCAATAATGTTATACAGTATAAATACATTTGCACATTTTAAGATGATATATTAATGTAGCAAGGGTTAAAAACACACCAAAAATACAGTGACATTTTAAAAACATTTAAATACAAAAGAGAGACATTTACTCATAATCCTTTCTAAACAAAAAAGTTGTGGTGCCCTCAGAGACTCTGGGAGAGCATTCCAGAGGCGTGGCGCAGCGGCCTGGAAAGACCTGTCTCCGTAGTGGAGAGCTTGGTCCTGGGCTGGTGGAGGCAGTGGTGGAGCTTGAGCGTAGGCAGCGTGAGGTGGTGTGTGGGTTGAGGAGCTCACTGAGGTAGGCTGGAGCAGTTCCATGGATGCACTGGTAGGGGAAAAGGCACTATTTATGAATTCTGAATGGGAGCCAGTGAAGCGACCGGAGAACTGGGGTTACGTGATCATATTTGCGCATACTCGCTAGGACCCTGGCACGCCAAGTTGTGTGCAATATGTGAAAAAATAAATCTAGGAACAGCTTTTCCATGGAAACATCTATCCTTGTCAGCATGCAAGCTCAAATTAAAAAACATTTTTTTATCGTTTTGTTTTTTTTGCTTTTTTCCAGCTGCAACAATAATGTCATTAATTAAAATGGATAAAAACAAAACAAAAACACTTAAGTGTTTTTCTCAGCAATTTTTAGGTGAGATTAGATAAATTAATTACAGATCATACTTAATTAATCTCTACATTTTTTATGCTTGACAGCACTAGTCAATATACAAAAAAAAATTAAATGTTCCCAAATATCAGACAACTGATATATGGTCTATCTCTAAATTAGAGCACACACGGAATATTAAAGAAAGTGCATATACTGTATGTCTCGATATGACGCATTGCAATGAGAGCTAATTCTTTTACCTAAAAGCATGCACCCAAAAGAGATATTTAAAGCTATGCAAATGAACAAATGAACAATAAAATTGTCTAATGAAGGGCTGATGCCTTTTTGGAACACCAAAACATAACGTTTTGGTGTTCCATTAAAACTTGGACTTCTTCGTCATTTTGAAACCATTATTTGGTCTGGCACACCAGCTTAGATCGGATGTGCGTATCTTCTCTTTGATATTTGCAATGTGACAATGGGTTTAAGAGAGCGTGAGAAAAGTTAAGCTTTAAGCTGGGCTTACACTGTGCGATTTTGAGCTGATTTTCCACAATTTTTGTCGCACAACAATTTCAAGATGTAGCAATTTTTGGCTCCTCCGTACAATAATTCGTGCAGTGTCTGTGGGGTACGAGCTGCGATAACCTGCCCATGACAAACGCACAACAGCTGATCGTAGCATCGGAGCAACATCAAGATAACAAGCACTGAACAAACCTCCGTGAATGAAGGGCCAACTGCACAAAGGTTCTGAACAAATCCCCAGGCACACAAAGACATAGAAGTGCATCACACTTTAAACAAGCAGGCTAATGGTTTTTGTTATGTTTTTAGTGTTCAAACACGCTGTATACCGAATAACTAGCAATGCTCTTTCCGTGTTTGGTACAAACTGTGGATTTAGCACAAAGCTTAAACTTGAAGCTTACACGGCAGCATCCAAAGAGCTCAGTCCACTGTACACAATCAACATTAGCAACTACTGTCAACAAAGCCACCCTCAGAAGGAATATAGCGTATCAATATACTGTACAAGAATGAAACCACAAGCATAACACCATGCCATACGCTGATGCCATGAGGTACTCTTCCCTCCACAATTTTAAAATAAATATCACTTAAATGCATTTTTTCTTTTACTCTTTCCCTTCTACTTTCTCTCTCCTCTCCCCTCTCTTTCTCTCTTCCTCTTCCTCTCTAGCATTAAAACTGACATGTCGCCGCTACAGCAACTAACCAGAAACCTCTTCAGTGCCGCCCGTAGAAAACAATAAAGCCGCTCTCCTCCCTTGTTTCTCCGGTGGCATATGGGCCTCATTTGTTGTTGTCATTGTCCCGCTCAACACGCCGCTAATGCGCATCCAGGACTCAGCTACGGGCCGCTCCCCCAGGGCACCCATCCATCCTAATTATTCACATTTTGAAGTGAGCTCTACAGTGAGGGTCCTCTCCTCAGGGTGCAGCGGGCGAAGCATACATCTTAATAAGTCACCTCCCGGAAAGCTGCGGTGTAACGACCACGCCACAGAGAGAAAGAACTGCTGTTTAGAGGCGCGGGACACGAGCGGAGAGGTGCAGCGAGCAGAGCCGGGGAGGCGTGAGGGATTGGGGTACTTGGCGAGAAAGTAGAGCAAAAATTGTGCAGTATTTTGTGTGTCAAATCGGGGCGGCGGCGGCTCAGGTGGTGGAGCGGGAGGTTGTCGTGTAATGTATAATCAAGGGTTGTTGATTGGAGTGCGTCTTGATGTTGTGTCCTTGGATAAGACACTTCAGCTCTCTCCAAAGGCTCGACACACTATTAAGAGCTGTTAATCGTGATGCATATGACAAGTTAGACTGGGTTTTTCTGTAAAACATGTTTATACTTTACTAAACCTTTTGCTTGATTTTACTAAGGTTCGTCAATTTATCGAAAAATTGTCAGAAATCTAATTCAATCGTCAATTATTTGGTTAAAAACCAATCCCTTGTGAGTAAAAATATCTGGTTTGGAACAAAAGTCCTACTTAAAGGCAGAATATTGATGCATTAAAAAAAAAAAAAGTAATAAACAAGATTTTTTTTTTTCATTTATGTTCAGATGTGACATTATGGGGTAGTTGTGGCGGTGACCAGTAGGGGGCGACGCCTAGTATAAAAGCTCAGTTCAGACCTCGGTACTTCCTCTGTCTCTGAAGCAACCGCTGTCTGTCTGTTTGGGCTTTGCCGTCGGGTTGTGCGCTGTCCTCTGCTCTATCAGGTACGGATCCGTTACGCTTTCCCATTCGTGTAATGATTTATTTTAGCAAACGCTTAATGAGACCTTTCTGTAGTGCCGCGGTGAAGCAGAGCCCCGCGATGCACACCGCCACAGCACCTCATCGCTCCGTGGGTCGGCGGCTAGCAGTCCTGGGGTCCCTCGTTGAAGCTGGTGGTGTGGCAGGTCATATCCCCCACCGGGGTCCCACGTTGAAGCTGGTGACTGGGGTAGTCGTCGGGTGATGGCTCGTTGTGGGAGTGCGGTACGTTTCTGCTCTGGTTCCTGTGATATTAGCCTAGCCTAGCATTTAGCGTAAACAACTTCTTTTTTTTCTTATACAGGTTCCGGGGCTCAGTGCACCGGGCACCTGCTGCCTTGCCTTGTCTTGTCTTCTGCTTGCCTCTTCTTTTTGTTTCAAGGCGTTTTGGTGGAGAATGCTAAACTAATGTGAACAAACGGAACAAACTGTCAACTAAATGAACTGAAAAATGACATTTTATATTCTGAACTAACAAGCATAAAAGATGAATCTGACTACTACATTTGGCATCAGAAATTAAACGTGAATATGCTGAATGGAACAATTGCCTCTGCTTCAATGTCAAACGAACCTGTGTTGCCTTTTATTTAGTTAGTTTTATTTATTTTTCCGGGTTTATCCCGGTGGCGTTGTTGGTTTTCTTTGTTTCTTTTATTTATTTACAGCTAAAGTTAAAATTAATTTAAACATACACTTTTATTTCTGCTAAATTTAAATTAAGAGTACCCTCGCATGCCACACATAAAAGATAGTTTTCTTTTGTTTTTGAAAAGTAAAAGTTTTCTAATGGTCTTTTGTCCAGTAAATAAGACTCATGTAGAGGTAACGTGACACAAAACAAGCTAAGCAAGAAAGGGCGTGGTTAGTACTTGGATGGGAGACCGTTAGAACACCAGGAGCCACAGTGGGGCGACAGGAGTAGATTGACGTTGTGTCCTTGGGCAAGACACTTAACTCATACTGCCTCAGTGTCTGTTACACTGGGTGAGTGGATGCTATATTGTAAAGCGCTTTGAGTGCATTGTAAGGTGGAAAAACGCTTTATATAAATAGACCATTTAACATTTATTGTAAGAGGCTTTTACTTCTTAAGGCATATAATGACACCACAACATACTAATTTGGTTAAATTTATGTTTATAAGGTCATTAAAAATAGAAAATGTCTTTGTCTGATGTCATCAGTTTAGAACTCTACTTATTTGAAGTTGTTTTTGATTCATACAAAACTATAACTTATATTTATACCTAGTGTTAATCTACTAATAAATCTAATAGACTAAAATGGGAAATTAGTACAAACCTGCCATATGCACTTTAACTTTCCTCCACAGAAGTCATTAGTGGGCGTGGCCTCTGATGCAGACAGAAACAACAGTTTTTTTGTTATTGTTGTAGCAACAATGCAGAGCTTCACCAGCCTGTTTGCTAACAGTTGGTGATTTGGGACATTTTAACTCCAACACTGCAAATAAAAAAAGACATTTTTTTTAAAGAAGAAAAATGTAGTAAGTTCAACTGTGTGTGTTTCAAAGCTTGTGGTAAATGTGAGAGAAGTTAAAGTCTTGTTTATCTGCTTTTCTGCTACTGTTTTCCTGATTTTCTCATTTTAGTATCAGCAGTGTTGTGGTGGAATGAATTTGTTGTCACACTGTAGTGTCTTTATCCTAGTTTAACTGTATTTTGTCTTCTTACAGGAGAAAATGTCCTTTCTCACCATTGCCTGTCATGCATTTTTGCCCCTCTGTGCTAGCATTTAGAATGTCATCTGCATAACTTCTGTACCTTCAAATATGCATATTCTTCATCTTTAATGACAAAACGTCTCTATTAGTCAGTAGTCTCTTCATTAATGTCACAAATCTGAATCTCTCCAGGTGGCTCCACGCATCACAACATCTGGGCGTCATCCTGTGATTACTCCTCAGCTAAATAAATAAACTAAAACAACGTGCATTATGTTATTTTTACTGGTGTTGTCCTTAATTTCACTGTCAGCTTATTAAACCTGCAGGAGCGAGAATAGATCTGTCTGCTCTGAGCCAACATCAAGAGACACTTTGATCAGCGCAATCCAAATCATCCTTTCTGCACTTCTCCCATTTGAAAGCACACGCGCACCTTTTCCTATATTTACGTGTCTCTTACAACTACATTAATAAAAGTGGCTGCTTGTGAGTCTAAAAATACCATTAGAGAAACAGCTTTGGATCTCATCGGTAGAGACAGTCGAAGTAGAGACAGTGTGTGGATGGTATTATAATTAGAAATGCTCTCCGTAAAGCCCTTTAACCATGAAAAGAAAAATAAACCTAGACAAATAAATCAATGTGAAGGTTGTGTGCGCTTGTAGTTTCTCAAAGTAGATCGCTCTGAATGCATGAAAGGAATCTTGAAAATATAATTCCTCATATTATATTTTAGCTACATTGTAGTTCTGTCGTCTTTCAAAAATGGTGCAATTTTTTTTTTTTTTTTTTTCTTTTGGTGCTGTTTATACATCTATAAATCACCACCAAAGTCATTCTGAGCATTTCTTGCCAAGACATTAAAGGCATGTTGCAGGCTTGCCAGCTTTGTGCTAACACAGTTGTTTTCAGTCTAAGAACCAAATGCAAATCTTAAAATTTTGCAAAACGTTTTAGTAACTTCATGGTTTATAAGGAACAGATTTTGTGCTCCCGACTCACCACATAGCTCATTATTCCCAGGGATGTTTTCAAACTTTTTAATGGCAGTTTGTTTTCAGAAACCATGGCTTAGGCAGTAACTGTTGAGCTTTATCACCTGCGGATTTACATCAGAGGCAAACTAGCTTATTTCTCATAATGCACTGTATTCAGGTAGCACTTTTAGACACTTAAAGATTGTTCACATTTGAAAATGATTCAAGGAAACTTCGCATTAAACTATGGTAACCAAAGAGAGTCACAACCAACCAACACCAGATCCAAACGAGACATCCATCCATTTTCTCCCAGTCGGGTCACAGAGGCAGCGGTCTGAGCAGGGAAACCCAGACTTCCCTGTCCTCACACACTTCCTCCAGTTCTTTTCAGGGAATCCCAGGCCAGTCAAGAGGCATAGTCTCTCCAGCGTGTCCAGCGTCTTCCCTGGGATCTCCTCACGGTAAGACATGCTCAAAACACCTTACCAAAGAGGCGTTCCATACAAGACAACTAGTGAGATGTGAAAGAGCTTTCGTTTCTGTCCATCCCAATGTAACTCCTAATGTTATAGTCTCCAATCCAAGTACTGGCCAGACCTGCTTAGCTTCAGAGCTCTGACGAGATCAAACACTGACAAGCTGTAAGGTCACTTCACAGAAAGCCAACACCAATCCAACTAGTTGTTCTGCTTTGTCCTTACGTGAGGAGCTGTGTCACACAGGAGGAATTCGTGGCTCCTCCTCGTCGTAGAGAGAATATGTTGAGGTAACTCTGTGCTGGAGGTGCTGGAGTTGTGGTACCAGGCAAAGCAGAAGAAGATCAATGAATGTCTTTACACCAGAGCAGAGTCAAAGTCTCAGAACAGAGCTTACATATGTGTCAGAACTCACCTGGTTTCTTTTTAACGCTGGCTGTGATGTCAGGGCTCCAGAACTGAAATAAATATATGTCTGACTCTGACTCTCATTTGAGAGTTCAGATTCTAAATAGAAATTAACAGCAGTATGGAACAAAAGCTGTTGACTTCCATTTAGGAGTCTGTAGATGGGAATGACTTGGAAAAAAGAAAGAGGTGAGGAACAGTTCTTTTCCTTTTATATAAAATAACTGTATGTACGGACAAATTTACATTGACTAATAAACAACATAAGGAACAGTTTTTGTACTCCCAGCAGAGAGAGCGAGAGAGAGAGAGAGAGAGAGAGAGAGAGAGAGAGAGAGAGAGAGAGAGAGAGAGAGAGGTGGGGTGGGGCACATTTTGATCACCTAGTATTCTGTAAGTTTGTGGTACATATTCGGTCTTGGAGACGCACAGGTCCTGGAGACGTACAGGTTCTGGAGAGATGGAAGGCCGCAGCCAATCGGGTTAGTTCTTGCCAACATGCCACTCCGCTCCTGCTCACTGATTGGATGACCATACTTCCTGCTTCGCGGGAACCGTCTACAGTCCTGTGATACCTGACCTAGTAGCTGGAGTGTAATGAAACTGAGTGGAGGCATTGGGTGGCACCAGTTTGGCACCTGGTATTCCAGTGGTCTCCCATCCAAGTACTGACCAGGTCCTGACCTGGTAAGTTTCTGAGACCTGCCAGGATCAGGCTTTGACATTTATTTATTGATTCTCATTGACTAATCACTTATACCTACGTTGCTTAGGCGGATCATGCGTTATATATTGAAGATTTTTCCACCAATGACACATTTGCCTTTTGTCCTGAGGATTGTTACTCTCCTCAGGTTGAGAGCAGTCTGTCTGAAAACGTTTCTATTCTTACCCCTCAGAGACAAATCAGTTGACGTTGATTGATTGATACTTTTACCAATCCTAACCAAAACATACCATTCTCCTTCCTTTTATCTGTTGCTTTATACCAAAACAAATCTGTGTGCGCATGATTGACTTGTGATTGTGGCAGTGTTTCTGTGTGAATCAGAGAGACAGACAGACAGACAGCAGGTTGGCTCTGCACGGCTGGATTCTGTTCAAAAGAATAGGCTCTAAATTATTCACTTTCCCTCTCTCTCCTGAGACACTTTTATTTGTCTGCCTTTTAGTTTCCAAATTGAATCGTTTGTGGGCGCACTCATGATGATTCGACTGGGGAACACTTTAAAATATTGAGAAATCCATTTTAGATGGAGCCTAATGTGACGAACAGTAAGTAAAATAAAAATGTGGGCTTCGTGTGGAGGAGTTTGCCAGAGTTTTGCTGGATGAAAAGACACTGGGTTTTGTGGATCATCAGTCTCACTCTAGCTCGGTCCCAAATGACAACTCGGAGAGGAAAACAAGCTTACAGGCTGCAGAGGAGAAGATTACCAATTTGAGTGTGCCAAGGACAGTTGGAATCGTATTTAAAATAATAATAATGCGCTTTATTTATAGGCAGCTTTTGGGACTCGCAAGGTCGTGACACAGAAAAAAAGACTTAATGAAAACTACGACAGGAGACTTTTTATAGGTTTTCAGTTTGTGTTTCTGTTATGATCCAGTTAAGAGACAAACATATTTTAAAGGACACCAGACACAGAATTAGGAGTTCAAGAAATATTTTTAATTAGAATTCCTTTTCTCCTTAATTTCTTCGTCTTTTGTGTTTATTTAAATGTTTTTTTTAATTATTTCAGAAAAAAGAAAACAAAACTCCTAAAAAAGCCTCGTGCCCAAAAATACTAAAAGTAACAAAATAAACCAGACTGGTGGGCCAGCAAAAAGAACAAAAGGCTGGGGACTGGGCCAACCCTGTACAGGACCGTAGAAGCCGGTGCCACCAGCCCTAACCTATAAAACAAAAACCCCAAACTAAGTCTTTTAAAAGAAAGCGAATACGTGACCACCGGTCCCACCAGGCCAAACAAAATAATGTTAACTTAGAAAAATGTCAAAAAGAGAAAACACAAACCGAGCAGGCCATGTGCCCGCTGAGATGCAGCAGCCTCGCTAGAGCGCGCATCGGGCGCGAGCGCACAGGTGGTGCGGACGAGCGGGCGGAGAGAGGAGAGAGAGAGAGGACACCGCTGCATGTCCTTTTAAAGGCGTACGGGCGCGAAAGACACAAGGAGCGCCCGGAGCCAAACTACATTAAACTAAACTATAAAAAACTTTACTAAAAAGACTTTTTACAAAAATTATAACTACAAAAAGATAACTATCAAAAATAGAAAAAGACAAAACTAATCTAGAAAAACAACCACAAAAATAGGGAAAAAAGAATAATAATGGGAAAAAGTGCTCAGACCTAACAGTTTCCTACAGATTTATGCAAGACTATAGTAGCACAGTGTAATGAGTAATTGTATTTAAAGGTAAGTTACCTGTAGGGCTGCAACAGTGATTGTTTTAGTAATCAGTTAGTTGGGAGATTATTCTTTCGATTAATCAAATCAGTTATTTGTGCTGCGTTCAGACTGAACAGCGTTTAAGCATCCAATTTGAAGTGAATTCTGACGCAGAATATTTTTAAAGCTGACGCCCCAACCCAACAATCGTCCTAAACACCCCAATGGGGACAAAGACACTTTTAACACTCAGACTGCTTCTTTGTGTTCCCGCTTTTTTGCAAAAGACTTTGTTTTGCACATTTGGCAGGTCACATAGAGAAAGAGAAGAAGGGAGAGAGAGAGAGATAGAGGCGTGCTGTCTTAATAAACGTAGCTTACCTGACAAGCACAACTTTCCCCTCCTCCAGGCAGTTCTTGTCTCTGTAGTCCTCCATTTCTACTTCGTACTGCAGTGGTTTAAAAACAACGAGCATTTTGAATAGATCCATGTGATTGTCAGTCCAGATCAGTCCCTTACTTGTTTGTTTTGTCGTGTCGTCAGGTTTTAGGTCAACGAACGACCAAGCCTTTGAAAAAAGCCCCAAAACAAGCGACCTTTGTCATAAAAGTAATTAAAACAGTCCTTTCCTTTCGATGTAAGACGAGAACGACGTGTCACTACGTCACAAGAGAGCACTGTCTGATTGGTGAATCCGGGCGTTTGATGCTTGAAAGTTAGCATCACGTTAGCTTTAGCTAGCAGCTGTCTTTTGCATTGAATATTTTTGATTCTTGGAATGTTGAATCCCTTTATTCATCTCTCTCTCCAATAAGTTGCTCTTGTCGGAAACTGCATTAAGCTAAATACATACATATCCAGTTTCAATTATCAACTTTCCACAATACAAAGCCCAGTATGTTATTTATATATTTTGCCGCTGTTTAAAGCTCCTTAGTGCAGCAGGTGATGAGCTTTCAGGCGGTGTGTGAAATAGTCTGCACTTCCCAAAAAGCTTTTATCAAATTTAGCGACACATTTGTCTGAATCCAATCTCCTCGCTCTGCTTTCTCACCAAACCTCATTACATTCTGTACAATGAAAAGCCCTGCAGTCGTTACAACTGGTGAGCGGTTTAACCCTCTGCACGATCATTCATCAAGGATGACTTCTGCTAGTTCATTATACATAAATATCTAGCAAAACATCTAAAAACTGTTACAAATATACATAATCTACATTGTTCTGATTAGTCTGTGTATAGTTAAGAATTCAGTAAAAGTTAAATACGTGGAAACTGTTTCTGGACCCTTTGGATCACAAACAATTGTCTGGAGTCTTTGTGAAGTTGAGACTCTGTAGTTTTAGTCTCTGATTCTGACTGACTCTAGTTTTAAGTGAGAAGAAGCTCTGCCCAAAAGAACATCAGGTGTTAAGTCCGATAAGAATCAGTACAGCTGGTGTCACTATAGCCTTGGCAGACTGACACTAGATTTGGTATAGTTTGGGTTCAATTTCTCTTCAAAATCTAAAGCTAGTTTCATTTTAAAAAGTCTTTTAAGGACTTGTATTATAACTTTAGGTGGAGCTCATTAAAAAGTCCTATTAAATTATGGAGGATTTTTGAGGTGATTTTTTATTTGTAAGTTTAGAGTAAAAACTCATTTTGATCTATTCAGAATGGTTGATTTGACTGTAATAAGAAGGTTTCAACTCATAACAGGTCAGAGAAGTTGAGAGTTGCTTTATTGACAGTGTTCAATGATGATTAGGAAACAGTGAGGCCTGTTGTATGCATGGTAACATGTTATGCAACAGACAACATTAGGATATTTTCAGAATACTATGTCTTTGAAGTTTTTGTTTTTGTCAAATTATTGCTGCAAAATGTGAACTAGAGGTGTTTTTTCTGTTGTTGGTGACTCCTGACCTTAGCTGTACATGTTTGCTAACGGTAGTTTGAAACATACTTTCCGAGACCACATCAAAAACATGCATCATATATGAATCAACAGAAACTTTTCCTCTGGAGGAAGATGGCCACCATCTTCCATTGATGGCTGTACCCATTCGCAGGTGTTGCAAGTTAGCTTTCAGCAGGTAGCTCAACTCAGCACTTCTCCATCCATCAAATATGTGCAGGTCTGCTTCATACGGCGTCTAAATTTCATACTATTCATGTGGAATAGAAGAAAACACGCAAAAATGACATGTTGTGGTATTTATTTGCATTTCAGTGAGACTTCAGCTTGCAGTGGTCGCTCCATTGGTGCTGCAGCAGAAAAATCCCTCTACAGACTAGAAAGCATTTTCCCTATGCAAACACAAACTACTCGTGTTCGGCAGAAACAGCAACTACAAACAGTGGGATTTTGTGACAATACCTATTTTCACATCGCAAACTTTTTCCAGTTCAAAAGGATTTAGTCTAGTATAAAACGGCTTTTTGAGCTTAAGCGTCGGCTACTGTCGCTCACTTGTTAACTCGCTCTGATTGGTCCGAGTGGTCAGAACATCCTGCTCCTAGTGCAAAGAATCATGTTGGAAACACAACTGCGTATGTTCAACACAGTCTCACTAGATGGCGTACTTTTACCACGACACAAAAACAGCGTATTTTGAGCATTGGTATTTTGAGTTCACAGCTGTTTTTAGTACTTATGTTACGCCGTGCATTTAGCACGATATGAAAAAGAGTAAAAATGACACGAGATTTCACAGCGTCAAAATAACACAAGTTTTGGTTGAAGCCACGTGGGGACGTTTTCTTCAAGTGAAACAGGTAAGTTTAGGCATAAAGTTACTAAAATGTGTAAATTTAGGTCTGGGACTTGGGGCAGGTTAAGATTAGAATCAGGATTTCATTAATATTCATAAATAAGAACACGTCTTAACAACCACCATTGAAATGAATGGGGACTGTGACACGTACTATAATTACACAAAACAGCTGTGAACTCGTGCTAATTATACCTCATTTACATATTGTGTAATGTTGTGGTAAATGTACGCTTTCTTGTGAGATCGGGCTCGTATGTTCCATAGCTTGTAGAGCACCTAGCAGAAGTACTAACAGCCATAATGGCAACAAACGCAGTGAGCGGAAGCCATTTCTGCACTGCACCTTTTATCGCCGAGACTGCAGTACAACTCATGATGTCACAGATGTTTTAATAGATCCATGCTTTTCTTCTGCAGCAAGCCAAAGCCCTAAAATATGACAGATTGCCATCTGCTGAAGGTGCTGACAATATAGAGGAATTTTTTTTTCTCAACATTGCGATGAGGACTCTTTCTGTATAACCCACGCGCAGTCGAGTGGAAAGTGACGTCGACCAAAAATCCCTCTATGTATTTTCCATAACTTATAGGAATCTGTGTTGTTTTTACTTACAATAAATCCTGAAAGCAGTAACGTTTCCATGGGGACAAACGGGATCCTGACCCTGAAGGTGCTGTGCTTCTTTCAATTAAAGTTTAGTTTTGATCTGTTCATTGGGAGAATAAACCTGTGGCCTTCTTGAAACAAAGCTTAACAAATTAAAAACCCATTCCCTTCTTCAAACTTCTCCAAGGCCAGGATTCAGAGAGCGATTCTTCAAGTGTTTCTCTGCTGTCAAGTGCTAACTGTAAGAAGCACTGGGCGAATCACAGAGGCAAAGCAAAACAGGGTCATGTGAAGTTCAGTCAGTTTGATCAAGTCTTTATCTCAGTATAATGTTTGCACCACTTGTGTTCTGTTTTATTGGTGCATGTTTAAAGATATATGTTGTAACTTTTCTGATGGAAGCTAGTTTAGCTTGTAAGTCAATTGCAATTAGAGATTTAAGAGGCTTCAGCTGTGTCATTCCCCAGTTTGAGTCAGTGCCAAATTTGAGTCCAAATGTGATATGTGCCTGCTCAAAAACTTGGTCTTCGAGTATTTGCAACACGACAGGACAAACAACATGGAATATATGCTACGTATGTTTAACAATGATCAACATGGTGGCACAGCGGTTAGTGCTCTAGCCTTACGGGCTTATCCCACTACATGCATCTCCGCTCCGCTCCGTTCCGACTGCCGGATCAACTGCGCAGCTGTGTTAATGAATGAAGACCGTTCCACATCCTCCGTGTGCGCTGCGCAGGGCTCTGCCTCAGCTCCGTCGCGTATGACCAAAATACGCATCAAGACTATTTTCTTCTCCGCCCGAGTCCGGCCAAGTCAATCTCCGCCAACCAAAACGCACCAAACAGAAAATTAACTGTGTCCGGATTTACAAAGTAAAATCACTCCGCACATACTTTGATTTGATCAGATAACGAAAAGTTCAAAGTTTCTTTGATATTTGGACACAGCAGACTCTTCACTACAGACTATGTCACTGACACATAAACAGGACAACGTTATTGAGTTCGTGCTGGTAACAGCCTCTTTACCCTCAGCGGAGGAGGAAAACACGTCCTACTGTTGTGATCACGTGAAACACATGAGTCGTCTGTACTCCTGATATAGTTATTTGACCTTCAATGAGTACTTTTATTTCACAAACTGGTGTTTTTGGCGCATGCTCTTCTTGAGCTCCTCGGGGGCAACGCAGCCCTGCGGAGCGGACTGGAGCGGAGACAGTGGGCGAGGGGTCTGCGGCAACTTTCGGAGGTGGACCGGGGCGGAGCGGAGCGCAGATGCATGTAGTGGGATCCCCGCGTTATAGCAAGCACAGATCCTGGGTTCATTTCTCAGCCGTGCATGTTCTCTTTATGTCTGCACAAGTTTCCTCTGACTTCCCCCTCCACTAAAAACTACGCTCATTATGGCTTCACTACAAAAGAGATTCTGAATCTCAGTGGGACTTTCCTGGTTCAATACAGGTCAAATAAATGAAATTTTCTTTTAAACATGTTTACTTTGAGCTCAACATTTGTGGAAAAAGGCAGTAGCGGCTAATAAACTCACATTCAACAATCACATCCTCGTCAAACAGGCACAAAAATGTTTTTGTTTAAGGAGAGAAAAGTCATGAGTAGAGATTGATTCATGTATTTTTTATTTTTTTTTTTGCTAAACAGTTGATGTCAATATCAATGACTGAGATGACAGTTGTATTAAGCTGAGTGCTCATTTGCCTGACAGTTTCCGCCTTCGTCAGAGGTGAGTCTGGTGTTGTGATGTGTCTCTTACAGAATCATGGACAGTTTGACAGATTTGTCAGATGAACCACGTCTGCCCTCGCCTGGTGAAAGTCTCTGGAGAAGTGAGTCCCATGTGTGAGCCAAAGAAAAAGCTCCTTGGTCTCTGTTGATGGTCCGTGTGCCCGCTTCCTAATCTCAACAACCTCTCATAAGCCTCAATTGTATTTGTGTTTCTCTGTCCCAATTATTTTTGCGTTGTCCCATCCATGATGTGGTTTTCTCTTTTGCAGTGGTTGGATATCGCGGATTTTAGGTTCTTCTGTGTCATAACTACGAAGTCGTTTTTTTTTCCTATCGGCCCTATTTTGGCCGATATTTCATCCTACGTCGTTTGCACAATGGAGCTGCACTCTTCTCTTACATTCTGTTAAATCTCGTCTTGTCTCATTCTCACAAGTCCAATCTTGTGCCTTGTTTCTCGTCCACCCTTATTGAATGTATTTAAAAAGTGTACAACAAAAAGAACTGCTAAAACAATATTTTTTACAGAGAGTAAAATGCAGAAGTATAACACAGAGGTGAAAGTACTGATGCTGAGAGAAATGACACGGTTTTGTTTAGAAGAAGAATGAGCTGTGGGAAGAGTAACATCCATAAATGTGCTGTGGGCAGATTCAGGGCAGAAGAATGAAGAATGAGACCCACCGAGATGACAGGAGAGGAACAGGATCTACTCAGGAGTCTGGAGAGAGAGAGAAGGAAGAGGGAGAGAAGGGAGAGGGAGAGAAGGGAGAGGGAGAGGGAGAGAGAGAAGGGAGAGGGAGAGGAGGGAGAGAGAGAGAGAGAGGGAGAGGGAGAGAGAGAGAGGGAAGGGAGAGGGAGAGAGAGAAGGGAGAGGGAGAGAGAGAAGGGAGAGAGAGAGAGAGAGAGAGGAGAGAGAAGGGAGAGGGAGAGAGAGAAGGGAGAGAGAGAGAGAGACAGAGAGAGAGAGAAGGGAGAGTGAAGAAAGAAAGAGACGGAGGGAGAGGAGAGAAAAGGGAGAGGAGTGAGAGAGAGAGAGTGAAGAGGGAGAGAGAGAGAGCAAGAGAGAGAGGGAAAGAGAGTGAAGAGAGAAAGACAGAGAGGGGAAAGAGAGAGAGAGTGAAGAGAGAGAGAGAGAAAAAGAGAGAGAGACAGAGAGGAGAGAGAAACAGAGAGAGAGAGAGAAAGAGAGGGAAAGAGAGAGAGGGAGAGAGAGGGAAAGAAAGAGAGTGATGAGAGAGAGAGGAAGAGCGAGAGGGAGAGGAGAGAGAGTGAAGAGAGAGAGAGAATGAAGAAGAGAAAGTGAAGAGAGAGAGAGGAGAGGGAGACAGAGTGAGAGAGCAAGAGAGGATGAAGGAGAGGGAGAGAGGAAAGGGGAGAGTGAAGAGAGAGGGGGAGGGAGAGAGTGTGAGAGAGATAAAGAGAAGATAAGGGTGAGTAAGGGAGGGAGAGAGAGAAGGAAGGAAGAGAGAGAGAAGAGAGAGGTGAAAGAGATAAAGAGAGAATGAGGACGAGGGAGAGAGGTGAGAGAGAAAGAGGAGACAGAGGGAGGAAGAGAGAAGAAAAAGTGAGAGGGGGAGAGAGCGTATGAGAGAGATAAAGAGTGGATGAAGAAGAGAGAGGGTGGGAAAGAGAGAAAGTGAGGGGAAAGAGAGAGAGGAAGAGAGATTGGAGAGAGAGAAAGAGATTTCACATTCAATAAAAAAACGCAGTTAAAATAGTCGATAGAAGATTCCCCTCACAGCTCACACACTGTCATTACCCCATTTGGAACCAGCTCCGATCTGGCACAGCGTCCATCTGAGCATGCCCAGTGCTGTCGCCAAACGTCCCACTTTTGTTTTTTTTTATTTTTACAGGATTTTTGAATCTCAGTGGCGTCTACAAAGGTCAAATCTAAAACCCGCACCGCTGACGATGACACGCGTTTGTGAGTTGTCAAACACGGCTCTGTAAACCCACACCGGTTCCTGGCAGAGCGTCGTACAGCAGACCGGTGCCTGGCTCGTGTTGTTCGCGGGGGGAATCTAAAACGCTGTGTGTGCTTCAGCTTCAGATCGCCGTGTCGTCTGGATAAAGGTGATTAGGACCTGTGCGTCTGTGATGTGGCTCCATTAAAGGGTCTGTGAGGAGCTTAACTGTTTTACTCACTGGATTCTGTGGGTTTTTGGAAAGCGTTTAGATATGGTACTGTCAAAGTTAAAGGAGACTCATAATGCAAATGTAACTTTTAGAAGTTTTAAGTCATGGGATAGTTGTTTCTCTCTCTCATTTAAATATGAACAAGGATTTTAATGTGTTGACAGATAGACAGACAGACAGACAGATACTTTATTGATCCCTTGAGAGGGATATTCATTCTCTGGGGTGTCTGTCAGGCGCTCGGGGACAATCTTCATGATGTTGTGCTTGGCTTAGTCAGGGCCTTAGCTGGAGGAGCAGGTGCAGTTGAAAGTTGAAACTGGAGTGAGAGACAGATGACAGTCAGGTCCAGGTGGAGCAGTTGAACTTGTGTTGTTTCAGTCAATGATCTCCTCAAAATCTTCCTCTGCAAAAGCTTCAGCTGCAGCAGATGTAAAAAGTTCTGTAGCATTTCAGAGGTCCAAAGCTAAGTTAGCTTTAAGAACTTCATGTACCATCTCCATGGTTACAAGACAAACAAAACAACTCCATTCACAAAATCCTACCTTATGTCTGTTGAACATCACAGGGTGGGTGAAATCCACTTCCTCTGCTGCGTCAGGTGTGAAAGTCTGACATTTCAAAAGCATTAGCTTTTGCACGGTCTCCATTGTTTCGAGAAAAGCAGACATCTCGTCACAGGGTTAGAGACAGACAATCATTTACTCCTGCTGTACAGTGCGTGTTCGAAGCAAGACTCAGAGAGTGCTTAAAACCAATGCGCCCTTATACAATGGTCCCTCATTTATCGTGGGGGGTTACGTTCGAAAAATAACCCGTGAAAGGCAAAACCGGTGAAGTAGTGATCTTCATTTTTTGCCAATAATTTCAGTTGATAACCTGCCTGGTTCTGATGTTTAGTGTCATTTGTACATGAGCCACGGATCACACAGACTCAGACATCTGAACTACACAAATTCCAGCGTTCCAGCATCAACAAATTCATCTTCGTAACTACGAGCTCAAAGAGTCTTCTCCTCACCTGGAGAAACGTCCAGCGTCAGGTCAGCTTCCCCTGCATGATCCAAACTGTCTTAAGTTTTATAAAAGAGCTTCTGTGCTGTTGTCTGTGAATCCCTTAACATTGCGTTTGAGAGAAAAGCAGCTTACAGTGCACGTCTATAGGACCAAGCACTTTAAAAAAAAATGCAAAATTGCACTACAAAAAATCCGCAAAACCGAGGAAAGTGAACCGCGTTAGAGCGAGTGCATGTCAGAAAGTCACTGATGTGTGCGTAAAGAATCCGTAGAGTCTATTGTTTCTGAAGTTGGCAGCTATGCGACTGTCTTGTGAGAATCCACATGAATCTACGCAGCTTTGGACCGCAAATCTGAACTGAAAACTTTGGGTGATGGGCCCCAAATACATGATCTCGCGTTTTAATGATTTACTGTAGTTCACTCTCGTTATTTTTCAATTCGTTTGGGTTTTATTTCCTTCTTGAATATTCATATACAGATTACTGATTTAATTCCCACTATCCACAAATAAATAGTGTTGCTTTTACGTTTTTTGCAGGGAAATTGAATGCTTTATAATGCCACCTTTCAAGATTTTATCCCCATAATCGACTACAAAACGAGACATTGATGTGTTTTTTTGTGTCAAAACTATTGAGTTCGAATCACTGCATTTACTTAAATAGAGACGAGAATAAAATGAAATGTGTTTTAAACTCTCTTTTACATTTAAGGTAACTTGTCTAAATGATGCCAAAACACACTTAGAAAATCCTTTTGGACATTGTAATGATAATATTTTAAGTTAAAAGACAAAATTGTTGGACTGATCATTTGTGTCAAACCCTGCTATTTGTTCACTGGAAACTCTTGCTCATATTAATTATAAGTTCTAGCTAATATAGCCAATTGATATTCTTTTTTCAGCCATTTTGTTTGGTCAAAGTCCATTTGCTACGATTTAGAGGAGCGATGGAGCTCTCTGATATCACAAATACTTCACTTTAGAGGAACAACCAATCTATCTCACTAACAAAATGCTTTTGTGGGCCCTTTCCTTCCCCTGGGCCCTGGGCCCTGGGGAAACCAGCACCATTTACCCCCCAGTTCGACACCCCTGCACGTGTCCTGAGCTGAACCTGCCTCACAGTCAGTGTTCGGGAGGTGTCACTCTCTCGTTCATTCACTACGGGGAAATTTACAGTGATTTTCAGTCAAGTTTTTGGGGACGGGAAAAAACATTTTGAGCCTTGTATTTTTTACTCATGATCAGAACGTTTGAAGTAATAGTAGTACAAACATGGGTGGGGATAGCTGGTAGGTGAAAACAGCGACACGGTGGCGCAGCGGTTAGCGCTCTGGCCTCATAGCAAGAAGGTCCTGGGTTCGACTCCCGGGCCGCCCGGGGCCTTTCTATGTGGAGTTTGCATGTTCTCCCTGTGTCTGCATAGGTTTCCTCCGGGTACTCCGGTTTCCTCCTACAACTAAAAACATGTCCAAAAGAGATTCTGAATCTCAGTGGGACTTCCCTGGTTAAATAAAGGTCCATTAATAATTTTCTAAGCCCTAGAGCATCAGCTGCAGATTCATACAAGCTTACACAAATCAATCCAAATACAACTGTGAGTAAACTAATGCTGAGAGAGCTAAAACACAGAAAGTGGATTGAGCGTAATATCACTTTGCATAACTTGTTTGTCACTCATCACCAGACAGAACACATCCTGGCCGTTCACTCTTCATCACCGACAGCAGCTCGTAATCATTCCCACAGTCTTTGCTTAACGGCGCAACTTATCTGATTTACCTCTCTCTTTCTCTCTATGAACGCCACACACAGAACAAAAGAACCGCTTTAGGCCTTCTTCAGTCTTTTTTTTTTTAAAACACATTCACACCTGAACGCCTCCTGAACAAATCCCACACGGAACCCTCCTCTTCCCGCTCGGCTCCTCGCAACACGCCGGCATAATCAAACGTCGCCCGTCAATCACTCCCATATCAATTTCAACATATTATTTTGCAGCCGCGTGTACGCATTCGCCGTCTGTGACAACACCTTTTCTTTTTTTTTTTTTTTTTTTTTTTTTCGTCGAGCCTGAGCTGAGGAGAATTTATTTGAGATTAATATTGTTTCACGCATCAGTTGTCACAGCCAGGCTTCATCTGCATAAACAAAACAGCGCTGCCAATTAGACCGGGATGGCATCTTTCCCACAGCCACAATTGTATTTGTTGTTTATTTATTTTCGTGGATGTATTTTGCATTTTCAATAGAGTTTTTGCTCGCGTTTTGGGGGCGAAATGTGAAGCTTTGCGGTTGTGAATGCTCGGGGAGACACTGGTGATTACATTTGCGAGCTAAGCCAATGAGAAAATGTGTTTGAGGCCAAAGTTGTAATAATCAAAAGACATCATGGTGGCTTTGGCGGTTTGGGTTTTTATGAAAATGTGAAAAGTTATAGGAAAATCAAATCATTTTTTGGCTGTCCAAAAAGGTGGATGTAGTTGTTTAACACTGATCATTTAAAGCAAGAAGTGAAAATCAAAAACTGTCAAAAGTGTGTGCCTAACTTGTAACTTGAAGCCTTATGAAGCGTATATCTATTAAACTAAAAGAAAATGTCGTCACGTTATTTTGCGTTATGGCTTTTCGTAACATGTTGATGTAAAACAAAAGCCTTTGTTCAAAAGGATAAACAAACATCCAATACAACTTTAAAGAGAAACTAAACTCAGAATCAACTTTTTTTCACTGTCAGACTGCGTATATGGGGTCAACATTGAATTATCTACTGTTTCCAGGCCTTTTTTGGACATTTTTGTGCAAACTCGCTCATTTTGGAGTTATGTGTGCAAAAACTGTGGCTGTACTGCCACGATGGACAAACGCTGTCAGTGCATTTTCAGTTCACGCTGATGTCACAGTGTATTGACGAGGCAGACGAGCCGCCCAGATGGTTTATCTAAACTCCTCCCTCTGACATCGCTGCTGTGGAGAGTTGGAAAGAGATCACCCGCTGCATAATGACATCAGCCTCATGTGGCTCAGCTTGTTGAGTGAGTGGTGCGTTGAGCCATCACTAGTTCAACGATGCGCTGGTTCAAAACTCGTCCTTGTGTTTTTCATTTTCGATTTTCAGTTTTAGAAAATACTCACATAATAGGCTCATGTGCTTATGTAGACTAAAGCAAAGGTTTCATACGTATGATTTGCAAAGCAAATATAAAAAAATCTTGACGTGCAAGTAAGTAAAGACTTGGTGCTGTGCTGTACAGCTCCCTCTGCTGCAAATCTCACGTCAGGACCAGGACCGCTGTTCATATGAGGCCAGAGCACTAACTGCTAAGCCACTGAGTCATCTGACATTGTTCACTATAAATAAATAACCAATAGGATTTTGACATTGTCCAATAGAGGGATTGTTTGTTTCTCAACACAAGCAATGCGCGCGCATTCTGCCTGTGAGCCGCTTATAGATACAAACAGTGGAAAGAAGTCAATACAGCTTAATTGTTAGCTAACTACAAGAATTTACCTGTGAGAAAACAAAAGTTCTGCAGCTAAAATAACGTTTGTAAATGAAATTTGACCCTACGACCCTTAAAAGTTACATTCAGATAAAATAACGATGAGAAAAACACTGCCTCAGCTTCAGGAGACAGACGCCTGTCAGACCAGTTCAGACCTGATCCAAACAGCTGCTCTTGTCCTGTTTTGTTGTTTTATTCAAAGAAGTTTCCCCAGCTAAGCAGATGGAGAGTGGCTCCAAAAAAAAAAAAAAAAGCAAATTGTATGCAATTGACATGTCATTTACATGTTGTAGTATGTGTACGCTTTCTTATTTAGTCTATATTCTACATTTTGCAGTTTTTTTCTGCTCAGACATGGTTCTATTTGATTCTTACGTTCAGTCTAAGGATTTCTGTCTTTTACCGTTCATGGGTTTCTGTTTTTAGCTGCGATGTGTGCATTTGTAGGTAAATCAGTGTTAGGGCTGAGTTCGTGACTGAGAGCTGTGTGAGCTGCTTCAAAAACTGTGTCAAAGCCATTTAGAAAAACTGTATCTGTTGTAACCCATGAACACTGTTTGCAGTCCAGAAGAGACAGGCTAAATATTCAGGAAAGTGGTAAAAACTCAACTCGTGAAGCAGCAGTTATGATTATATATTTTTTTACATTTATTACAGTAATTTAAGTTTACGTTGTTTGGGTATTATATGACTTCTCTTACTATTTCATCCTCTGCATTTTCCGCCATAAAAGTCAAGTTTAAGAGCGTCTTCAGTTTGACGACAGCCCTAAACGCTACAGTAAAATGCGTTTGACTAAGACTTGCTTTATGTTTCGGTTGCGTCTAAATCACTCGTCTCCCGTCGTCCGAGCGGCTCTATTAAACCCACTCTCCTGTGTCGTCTGCCAGAAGGTTACTCACTTCTGCAACAATGTGTCTTTATGACCCGCCCTCCGTCGTAAAAGTTTAGAGGAGAAGAGAAATGAAGTGGTTTTACACTGACGGTGTTAGTGAAGATGCTCAGGAGAGACAGAACGTACTCAAAATGTGCTTCAGAAAATGATATTAAAGATGCACTGTGTGACTTTCCTCTTCATTGTTTGGCTTTAAACAAGTTTGTCACCCAAAAGGAGGGTTCTTTCACCAGCTTCTACCACTGTTAAACAATGAGGCAAAGATTAAGAAGTTTTTACAAAATTCAATTTGGAATAAAGTTTGAATAAAAACAATTCGAAGTTCTAAACTAAAACATGGGGCTGTAATTGTCCAGGATAGGGGCTTCAAAATGTTTCTAAGGGAACTTTGAGTCTGTGGTAGTTGCGGCGGTTGCTCCTCTGCTGCAGCACCCCTTCACAACATTTCCAGCGCACTGTGGAAAAATCAGAGCCTCGAACAGTAGCAGCAGGGCACAGAAGGACGTCAGCAACAGGTAAGTATGAACACGTTCCTTTACTTAGCCTATACAGCGTGTTGGTCGAGTCTCTAACAAGCGGGGCGCTCAAGATCCCTCCACACCGTTGTACGTCTCCAGCACTGGACAAGTTTCTTGCTGCCCCCGTTTGGTCACGGGAAAGTGACACTGTTTATTGTGTTTGTTGTAGAGGTCTATAGATGTTTTTTCTTGTCTCAAACTGTTTCAAACGGATTTCAACACATTGCATCTCATTTTGAGCAACATTTTTTGCCATTGACTTAAGAAAATTGGGCCTCATTCATGACACATTCTTACGAATAAATTTGTTCTTAGGGGCTCCTTACGAACATTTTTTGCATTCACAAAACTTTTTCTTAACGGAAAATGTTCGTCTGTAAGAACAAATCCTACGAACACTGAGGAGCACTCGTAAGAACAAAAAATCAGCTGTTTCAGAATTTTATTTTTGTATAGTTCAATCAAAAATGGTAATTCCTACATGATTGTAAGTTATGTATTTTTGCAAATTATTGTATATAAAATAATTTTAGAAACAAAAAAAATCATTTATGCAAAAATGACTCCTTTTAATAAACCTGCAGCAGCCTGTCCCAGTCTCAGAGCCTCTGTGTTCTGACCCCCACAGGACTCAGGACCCTGTGTCCCCCCAGGACCAGAGCCTCTGTGCATTGACTGTGCACCTCCGCTACAGCCCATTTTTGCCATATAAGGAAGTATGCATTATTCATTTTTATGTAAATAACCGTTCGTAGCTGGAGTTTGGTGAATTTGATGTAAAGGCTGTTAGGAAGAAATTTGGCTCGTTACAAACTCATCGTGAATCACACGTGGAGTTTTCGCAGCGGCTTCTTAAAGTGGAAGTTACACACAGATTTTACGAAGACTTTCATGAATGAGGCCCATTGTTCTTATCTCACTGGCAAAAATTTCGCTCTAATTTTTAGCCAAATTCTTTTATAACCAGTTAAAAATGTCTTGAAATCTGAGAAATATTCTTACTTTAATTGCTTATTACATAAGCAATTAAATCTTAGTTGGGATGCACAGTAGCAGAGTGGTTAGAGCTCTGGTTTCCCAATAAGGAGGTCGTGGGTTTGACTCCCGGGTCGGACCATATCAACATCTCATGATCTCTCTGGGTGGAGTTTGCATGTTCTCCCCGTGTCACGGTTTCCTCCCACCTCCAAAAACATGCATGTTTAGGTTCATTGGGCATCAGTGTGAATCAGAGAGTGAATGGTTGTTTGTCTAACTCTGAGACAAGTTGGCCAGTGTTCCCCGCCTAAGGCCCAAAGTCACTGGGCTAGGCTCCAGTCACCCACGACCCCTGACGGGATTAAGCTGTACAAAATAAATGAATCAATCTTATTGAACTTAATCCAGTGAAAACAGCTCAAATCTGGATTAAAATTCTGATTCCAAGTTATTTTAAACAAATCCAGATTCATTGCGGTGCGTTTCACTTTTGTGTCTGAATAACCTGTTCTGAAGCTGTTCTAGTGAAAAAAAAGGTCCACATGTGACACTAATGACGCACCCAATGTGAGCAACATTCACTTGCTTCCCATATCCTAAACACCAATGCTTTGTTAAAGAAAACACATTTTTATATCACAGCTTTTTACAGCATCACATAAGACATGGTTTTGATCAACAGCTACGTCCCCAAGTTTTGAGACACATTTTAAATAAACCTCCCCACAGTGAACCACAGTCTTCAGACATTTTGGTACTTTTCATAAAAAGCTGCTGCCTATTCTTACAACCCTTCCTCCTCCTCCTCCTCTAACCACACTTCCCGCTGGCTCCTTCTTACTTTTCCATTATGTTCTGATCCCATTGCTTTATCCTACACAGCTCCCCACTCGGCTAAAAGAACACACATCCATTTGCAGAGAAAGCAGCAGTAACCCGGCGATTATCCTTTCACCATCACGGAGACTGGAGCGTTCACTTTTTCACCGCTTGAGTTGTGCACACAGGGTTTCAGTGCTCTTTGAGAAAAGAAATATGCTAAAACTACTGGAGCTACACTGTCACTCGGCTGCTGGATGGTTTTAAAATGCTGCTTTTGAAGAATACAAGAAACATATGCTGTTTTTAGAGCTAACTTACAGAAAAAGACACACAGGGACAGACTTATCAAGCATTTTCACCTGTTCACTGTAATAAAGCTGACATTTGACACAGTTTATCGTTATTCTTACTGAGGTGTTATTTTGTCCCTTGCTGTTTGAGAAAATTGACCCAGGAATGACTGAAATAATAACCTTTATTTAACTCTTTCAGTTCTAGTCATTTTCTTGCTTTAATGGAGCGTAGATTACTGTATATTGAACCCTCCAAACATAAAGAAATCCATGTAGTTTGACTTCCTCTGACGCTTTTGGATCGCGCACAGAGTTTGGTTTTATTCTCTTCTAGATTCTGTCTGGCACGTTTACGAGAATGTTTTTTTTTGTATTAATTTGGCTATGAAGCATGTGTCAGCAGCTGTTCTTAGATAGAAATCACTAAAAATCAACAAAACACTGTTATAAAAAAAAACTCATACTCACCAGTAACAAAATGAATTTCAAGACAAGTTAAAGTTGCTCGATTGTAGGATTTTTTTTACCTTATTTTCAGAACTGTTTAAAGGTCTCATATTACACAAAACTGACTTCATGTTAGAATGTCGTTACTCATTGTTGTGTTTTGCTACATTCACAAATGTCTGAGTCAATTTCTACTTTTCAAAGCTGAAAATGTTTCGTTTCACCTTGTGATGTCATTAAGTGGTAGTTTTATAGTTCCGACAAGCAATGAAAACCTTTTTAGTCAGAACAACTCAGACCAAATTTTACTTCTGAATCAAAGTCATTTTAAAGTGCCTTAGCTGAACTACTCATTTCACTTGAACAGAGTTCAAATCATTATATTTAAGATTTTTCTATTCCTTTTACAAAGTTCATGCCAGTTTAGCCATTCTTAGGATTAAAAATGTACTTCCTGTTCATGACATCACCCTGCAATAATTTGGGATAAAACTTCTCGCATGTGACAGGCTTTTACTTCTTGAGGAATAAAACGACAACGGGGGGTCCAAACCTTTTCCACAGAGGGCAGTATTTTGAAAGACAGTATATTCTATATATAGAATACTGCAAAGAAATAAATTCAAATTCAAAAATTTTCTTTATTTTCTATTTATATTTATTTAACATTATAATGTTTGTTATTTCCATTCTGAAAGAACTGTTCAAGTTTGACAGTACAATGTAAATTTGTTCTACAGGGAGTGTGAAAGCCAACGTTGGTCCAACGTCTGAACGTCCTAACCAGGACTAAATTAAAACAGACTGTAGCAAATGAGCCTATGGCTTTAAGTTTTGTTTCTTCACACTTTAATAGTGTTAAGAGATGCGGCAGTACATTTAATGAAGCAATGTGGCACAAAGTTTATAAAGGTTGTTTTATGTAGAGAATTGTTTTGTGTGTCTAAAGTCTGAGGCGGTAAAACTTTTCATTCATTACAAATACATCATTCACAGATTATTTATTGTATTTTTGGAGCGATCTGGCGGTGCATTGTGGGATGTCTACTAGCGTTAGGCAGCTTCTATGGTTCCTATGCTAAAGGAGCTATGATAGGAAGCATACAGGCTCCTTCTCCTGACACCTTCCTAACTGAACTGACAGTCCGGACAGCTCTTAAAGGAACCCTGGTTATGAAGACAAATCTGGCTAAAACACTAGTACTGGTCGCGCTTATTAAAAAAATGTACAAACAAATATATAACTGCTTACTATTTTTATAAAATTGTCATTGTTTATGTTGTTTTCAAGCCACTGGGAGCCGCCATTTTGGTTGATAACATAAAATAGTGTTTCCATAGTTACACCTACAATTTCATCAGGTGAACAGTTCCACAAAAACACCACTGACAGTGTCCAGTTTGCCTTTTCCTCTTGATTTTCTTCAGTTTTACTAGATATAATCGTTCTGTATTTGGCTACAGCTCAAACTGAAAAGGTTTAACCCAGGAATTCATGTTGCTTAGTTACCTGTTACCATGACAACACTATTTTATGTCATAACCGCAGCAAAATGGCAGCCTCCATGTCACTTCTTCGTAACACTATTTTATTAAAACTACAAATATTTCCAAGGTATTTGTCCTGTATTTATATAAGTGATGATATTATAAGTGTTTTAGGATAAACATGTGATTATATCCAGGGTTCACTTTAACATGACGTGTGGTGACGCACATCCGGTGTTGGCTGCTATGGGGACAATTTGATGCGGTCGGACATAGCGCTGGCGTTCCAACAGTCTCCCATCCAAGTAATAACCAGGCCCTAACTTACTTAGTGGTAATCAACTGAATTAAATTAAAATGGGAAACCTGACATACACACTGTAAGAGGAGCTACATGTAAATATTTGTTGTAGTCTTGTAATATTTTGACATTCTTACATCAGTGATTGTAGTGTTTTGCAGTGCTGTGTATGGTGTTGGATCAATAATACTTACCATACCTCCTGCTATCAGATTGAAACAACAGTCAGCGGTATCTCGCATCGTCTTTAAACTGTCGTGTTACCGAAGCAAAGATCAAAAACTCATCCAACACCTTGTTTGTTTGATTTCTGATGTTGTTGCGCCGCTCGGGTCGATATCCGAGCCGTTCTACAAGTGTTGGGCTAAATATGATGGATTTGTAGATAATTTGAAGGTGATGCAGACGTCCCTGAATGAAACATTGCCGCCTGTATCTGGGTGGTCCTCTGCACACGGGCCGGTCGATAGGCTTTTAATCCTGCTCTGGTCTCGTCCTCGTTCGCCGCCAGAGTCTGAGCTAAATACACTGCAACACACAACACCTATGGACAGCAAAGGTCTGTTTTTATCAATAGAAATGGTTTAGTATGAAAATTGGACAGTTTTAAGTTTACTCGACTGTTTTAGAGCTTAGATCATTATTTCCGGTGTTATCTTCAAGTCTTTTTGACCTGGTTGGTGATTCTGTACAATCAGTGGAAGTTTTATAAAATTATGTTAAACGTTGTACTGTCTGTGAAAAAATATGCATTTCGTGTCTTCATGGTGAAAGCTAAATTAAAGGGCCACATTGGTGTTTAGCAAAAAAACAAAACAAAATGTAAATGGACAACGACCTGAGAAGTACAAAAGCTGGAAAAATGTCAACTTTAAACAACCACTGCTGATCTATCCTTAACTAGTCTGTTAACCTTTATTCAATATTTTTGAAGAGATTTTCCCAAAAAAGTCCATTTAAAGGGCCTTAAATGACACGGAATGAAATATATGTGTAAAATTTGTAGCAACATGTCAGAAGAAGCTAAATTAAAAGATGAAGCATAAAGTTCAGGTCAAAATGGTCCGAAGAGGAACAGAGGTGGAACAGAGGGTTAAACAATTTGGAAAGACTTAAACTAAATGTATTGCGGCTGTGGACTCAACTGGGACTTGTTTCTCTTGGACTTGACTCGGACTTGAAGCCAAAGACCTGAGATGTAAGCTTATATAATCAGCTTATATAATATTGAGTGGTTCAGAAATCATTTTGAGCACTTTTCAGCATCAGCAAATCAGGCAAGATTGGTTTTGGTTTTAGCAATTTTTTCCCACAACATTATTATTATTAGAGTTCCACACCATAGTTTCGACTTTTTATTTCTACTTTCATTGTATCAAGTTGTGAAGTCGACTTTTCACATCCGGAAAGTTCATCTCGGTGCACCATTAAGAAAATCAATACTTAGATCAGAATTTTCAACCACTTCTTAGGTTATTATTGTAGTTTTCCCAGTGTTTTCTTCCTTCTTTTGTCTGTACACCTCTGGTCACTGTTACATGTCTTCAGAGAGAGAGGTAGAGGTAGAGGTCAGACTGCAGCCAGGGAACTTGTGCCCTTCCCGTCCTGATTACCAATTACTGCTGCGCTCTGCTCTGAGGTCCGGAGCCGGCATCACCTCGGCTTAATGAAAGAGAACACTGAACCTGCAACAGACAAAACACAGCTCATCTTTGTCGGGAAAGTGTTGAGATAAGATTTGGTTGGTTTAAAAAAAAGATCTCAAAATTGCATCTGCTGGAGAGGATTTTGTATCATGCGCGTCCAAAATTATAAAGCCCTTTATTTTTAAAAATCAGGATGTGTGCTGTTAGTGTGCTGATATTGTAGTTCTGAAAAGTGCTTCTGAATATATTAAGTAAGTGAGCAAACCTTGTGAAAGCTGCAAAGAGTTTTCAATTGGAATCTCCGCACTGGATTAGAGTATCAGTGTGGTCCAGGACAGTCTGTGGTGATGTTGGTGGATGAACAAGATAATGTCCCACATGTCAGTTGGGATCAGATCTGGCGAACCAAAGGCCAGTCCGTGACATGAGTGCCTTCAGCATGCAGGACCTGCGACACACTCCAGTCACATGAGGACTAGCATTATCGAGCATCAGAAGAACCCAGGGCCTCTGCACCAGCACGTGGTCTCACAATAGGTCTGAAGAACTCATCCTGGTGGAACCGTCAGGGGAACAGTCAGCTCATGGAGGGCAGATCATCACTGACCCATCACCAAACCGGTCATGTTGAAGGATGCTGCAGGCATTAGAACATTTTCCATGACGTTTCCATAATCTGTTACACACATGTTCAAAGTAAACCTGCTCTCACCTGTGAAGAACATGGATGCAAATGGCAATCTGCCATTTGGACTGCACAGTGTTGGACTGTAGGGAAGAGCCTCCACTTGTGGACATCAAACCATCCTCACTAACGTTGTTTCTGACTGTTTGGGAAACACATACAGGTTAGTGACCTGCTGGAGGTACTTTTATAGGATAGTTTTATAGGAACAGTGCTCCTTTAGATTGATTATTTGTTTATTAACACGGGCAATGCGTGCGCAACAGAATAGCAGAAAGAAGTGCGACAGATTGACAAAGGCTGTAGCAGCAACACTAGCCAGCGCTGTTGTCAGCTAAGTACGACTTAATCACTGTGCGAAAACAAAAGTAACCTCAGCAAGTTGTGTGAGTTGTAGAGCCGCCTCAAGCTACATCTAGTGGTCCAAACACTGGAAAAATGCAAGAAATGCAAAAAGCTACGAGGACAGGAAACAATTGTTTAGGTATGTAAACACAGTTCTATGAATGATAAGTGAACCTGTAACCATGTGACTGCAGCTGACACAATAAAAGAATTTCAGTGATCAACAATAGGCATCAAAAACAAAGCAGACATACAAACAGCATGTCAAATCAGGCAATGAAGAATCATGACTTCATTAGTGCAACCAGGACATCAGTAGTTAAAACCATGAACAAATCATTAGCTTCTGTAGAATAGTGGAAGCAAACATAACAACCAAGTGTTTGGATCAAACGTTGGGACACACAGTAACTTCTTCCTTGAAATGACAGAAGTGCCAGGATAAACAGCAGCCCAAATCAGTGATAAACCGTGGCAAATTCCAGTGACCAGGAGGAAAGAAAGAGGGTGAGAGTGCGCGCATGCACCACTCATATAGGTGTTGATCCAAGGAGTGAGGTCACATGATACAGGTTCACTTGAAGTGAAATAGAACTTATCAGCTGCTGCAAAACCAGTTCTTACAGATGTCTTGATCATTGTCTCTCTTTTCCACTTCCGCCTGTTTTATTTGCATAATATGAAGTAGAGTTGATTCACATGTGGCTGATCACCCAGAAGTGTGACCGACTGTTGCTGGTCCCTTCATTTTTTAAGCAGTAGATATTATGCTTTCGCTGCTTCCAGTCTTGTACACTATTAAAAACATGCTCTGAAAGACAATAAAAGCTTGTGGATGGATTGGTGTGACTCACTCGTGTAATTCATCCCAAAACAGTGTGTGTCTGTGGGCCAGGCCTCTCTGATTCAGCCCTAATGAGATGTGCTGGAGGAGCCGCCATCAAAGAAAAAAACACAGCTCCGCAATCAGCAACAAAAAGTGCCTTTTCACAACCTGTAATTTGGAGGTATTATTGTGGCCGTAGGGGCGGAGGTACTGGGCTAACGCCGAGCTGCAGACCCGCTCGCTTTGATTTGTACCTTTTGTAATGCGCCGAAGCGACCTGTTACACATCCGATAATAACGGTTTTCTTAATGGGAGACAATGCAGGAGGCGTGGGAAGAGGGACAATGACACAAAATAACACGCCGCTCTAAAAATGTAAACGTCAGGTGCAACACGTGTTTTTCCCTCCACAGATCTGATATTGATTGTTGCTTTGTCAAATCCTATTGGTGTGGTATCAGTGAAGATGTCCGGTCTTTAGATAGCTGGTTAGAGCTCTGGTATGCCAATAAAGAGGTTTCAAATCCATCACATGATCTGTCAGAGGGTGGTTTGCATGTTCTTTTAAGGTTCTCCAGCTTCCTCTCACCTCCAAAAACATTCACGTACAGGTTCATTGGCATCACGGTAAATTCACTTTTGCCTTGTGCACACTACAGGAGTTTTTGCCCAATTTTTAGCCCGATGTGCCCCTCTACGAGTTCAGGAGTTTATTTATTAAAATGCAAAATAATTGTTACCATAGGCGCTGATTTATGGTATTTTGCGTGGGTGCCCAAAGTAACACGCGCGCACACTTACACACATTTATTTTGTTTCTTTTCTACTTGCAAATAACAGACTTCTGGCTCGTGCTGGCGTGTTATTTTCCCAGTGAACAGAATCCATCCAGAGCTCCGGGTCTTCCTGACTCCTGCCTGTCAACGCTGCTCTCACGACACCGGGCGCTACAAACAGGAGCAGTGCAGTTCGTCACTTCATACGTCTCGGTTCTGAATCGCATTTCAACTCAACATTCTTGTCCTCCATTTTTCCGACTTGATTTCCGACGCTGCTTACTGTAAAGCACAGTTGTGAGTTAAACCATGATCTCGCGGGACAGAGGACGGACCAGAAGCACGGCCCCAGTCCGGCTCCGGAAGTGCACAAGTCTAATGACAGCGCTCTGAGAGAGGAGAGCTGCTGTATGAGCGCTTATATTCACAAGACACGGGACGGATCCAGGTGCACGAGGAACAAGACTGTTAATCCACCCACCGCCTTGCAAGAGCCAAGGAACGTGGTTGAATTGCCCCCGATGGATAGATAGATACATTTATTCGGACAGTTCCACACATTACTAAATTTAAATTCATAGAGTAATAATATTGTCATACAATATATTACATATCTTAACTAGCTTAACTTTTTATACAATTAACAAATTCACAGTTAACAAATCCAAAAAGGAACAGGAAGAAGCAACGCTTATTCACCCCACCCCCCATGTGAGTGTGAATCAAACGTGTAGACCAGGGGTCCCCAACCACCGGTCCGATGCCCAAAACCCAGCGACGTGCAGTCAGGAGAGGCAGTGACTCACCAGTCCAAATGGGGAAAAAATACTTGATGTCAATAAGACTAAATATTATATTTTTTGTATGTAAAATGTTTCGTTTTTGTCATGTTTAGTTGATTTCTTGTGATTTTCATTGACTTTTGTGGTTTAAAACCGCAAAATCTCCCGATATAACGCAGGTCTACAGCGCTGAGACTCACCTCACTAAGACAAGCGCGGCCACATACACAATGAACAGGGCGCGTTCATGCCACTGTTTCTATACAAAAAGTGATAAAATATGTTTGTAGACGTACTTTTTTCGAGTGCTTTGTCTTCTAATTGTCAAGAAAGAGAATATTATGTGAAAGTGAGCGCTTTTAGTGACTTAGTTTGACAGTAAAAGGAGTTAGTACAAAGCCCAGATGAGGCAAGTCAAAATCTGCCTCCAGCTCTGCTTACGAGGGAAATCTGGCGGCTTTCTGCAGCCAAAATATGATTATACGTTTAAATGTGTCTGTGTTAAACTTCACTGTGCGGTTAAATAAAGCCTTAAGCAACTATAGAAATCCTCACAAACAAATATTAACAGCAAAGTTGTAAAAAACCATAATAATCTGTCCACAACTGTTGTATTGTAGCAGTCATTAGGTCTCAGCACCGCATTGACGTCAACAGCAGTTCAGCTCAGATGGATGAGCGGGAGAGCTGCTGTGCGAAGGGTCTGGGGAATCGAAACTAGCATCAATATATATATTTTTTCCTCATCTTTGATTGTGCGTGTAGAGAGAAAATAGTCACGTGAGAGAAGGTGCTTCTGTTTAATATACACGTCTGCTAAGTGAATAAAAAGACATTTTAAAGTGAAAGTAAGCAACTAGACCTGTGTGGTCCACAGTGCTTCACCAGTTGGTAATCTCACCGCACGTCACTGCCAAAACCGGTCCGCGAGCCATCAGCTACTGGGCCCCAGAGGATCTTTTAATATGTATTTTATTTTCTATTTTATAGTTTATCACTACTTTCTTGTGCTTTACTATGAAAATATTGTGCAATTTAACTAAATAAACTGCAAACTAAAGCAACAGGAACTAAAAATATGCACAATAATCACTTGCATGCATTTTGCGTTGTTGTTATTGGCACTACCCAACCTCAACCGGTCCCCGGAAAAGAAAATTGTGACTGTACCGGTCCTTGCAAGAAAAAAGGTTGGGGGCCACTGGTGTAGACCAATCGAGACACTGAAGGCGTCATTTTTGTTCCCCCGCCTAAGGCCCCAAGACACTGGGATAGGCTCCAGTCATCCGCAACACCAAAAGGGAACAAGTAATAGAAAAAAAGAAAATGAATGAAATTGTTTTTTTTTTTTTTTTGTTATTACCCAGTTTTGAGACATATTCTCAAATGAGAGAGTCCAGGGGTCTCATTTCTAAAAGAGTGAGTAAATATCTACTTGGAAAAGCTACTACGAAAAAAACTGAGATTTGTCCTGAGTGAAAAATTATCCAGATTTATAAAACCTTCCGTAAGCTTTGTTTTCTGACTGAGCAGTAGAAATCTGCAGCCAGGATCCCGCCTTAGGCCACGCCCCCTTCACATTTCCGTCTCACCATAAACAGATACGCAAATGACGATTTAAATAAACATGAGCTGATAATGAGTGAGTTTGACTGACAGGGGAGGAGCAGAGGAGAGACATCACACAGACTCAGGAGAAGTTAATTCAAGAGTGATCTTTGCTTCTCAGAGACACTTTTACGCACTGACATTGAAAACACACTGTCACTTTAAACACGTTGGTCTACTTTATCAGAACCACTGCTTTGGTGCAGATGTAAAGATCGTTAAACAGAGGTGAAAGGGGCAAAAGTCATATCGCTTTTGTAAAGCCTGCAGCCACATGCAGGCGGGGGTTTGTGTGCGTAAAGGAGGTGTCCGCGCTGTGGTCCAGAGTTTGGGAAGAAGCAGCGACTTGAGGAAAAGACGGTGGGACCGGGCTCGTGCTCCCTAAACGCGGGACATCATTCACATGCCGTCCTCTCCTCTCACGTGTCTCCTGCCTCTGAGCCGTGTTTAAGTGAAGTCTGTCTCACATACGCAACGTCCAAAATGTGCGGAGAGATACGTAATGTTTTCGTTCAAGATGTTTTTTTAAATCCCAACTTTTACGTAAAAAGCTGCTCCGTACTTTTTGAGGCTCATTTTGTGGATTAGTAGGCTTTATAAATGAGACCCCATAGTGAGGCTGTTGTGGGAACTATTTTTAGCCTGGTTCTTGGTACTTTGCTATGCTAGGGCCAACACACTGTCAAAAATCCTAAGACCAGTTAGTCAAAGTACCTTAAATCTTTATGTTGATAGAACTTAAGTTACAAGAGTGAGAGAAGTGCAGAAAGGGAGAGAAAGAAAAGGAATAGAGAGAGAGAGAGCAGCTAGAGTAAAAGAGAGAGTGAGAAAAATGGGGTTGAGAGAGAAAGAGAGAGAGAAAGAGGAGGAGAGAGGGAAGAAAAGAAAGGGAGAGAGAAGAGAGTAGCCAGAGTAGAAGAGAGAGTGAGAAAAAATGGGTTGAGAGAGAAGAAGAAAGAGAGAGAGAGAAAGAGATGAGAAAGAAAGAGGAGAGATGGAGAGAGACAGGGATGAGATAGAGAGAGGGGGGGTAGCGGGAGAGAGAGAAAGAGGAGGATAGAGGGAGAGAAAGAAAGAAAGGAGGAGTGAAGGAGAGGAAGAGAAAGGGTCGAGAGAGAGAAGGGGATGAAAAAGACACAAAAAGGACAGAGAGAGGAGAGAGAAAGGGATGAGAGAGAAAGAGAACAAGAGAGAGAGACAGAGAGCGAAAGAAGAGCAAGAGAAGGAGAGAAATGAAGAGAGAGAAAAGAAAAAGAAAGGAGAGAGGTGAGAAAGACAGAGAGAAGAAAGAGAGAATAACAGACAACTCATAGTTTAAGGCAGAATTTGTACTTACATTTTAAGTTAAACTGTCCTTTTTTTTTTTTTTTTTTTACAGTGCCTAGACACATTTATCCATTTTCAGTGACACAAAGGAAACAGACAAGTTTATTTCTTTAACCAAGTTGTTTTTAGTTCAAAAATTCAGTTCTGCAGATGTATATGTGATGTTTAACACCTGTTGCTTTTTCCTTTTGGACTCTCCTACACTGTAAAAAAATAAAATGCACTTCAACTTAAAAATGTAAGTTCAACTTCTGCTTTAAAGTTTTATGTTGATTAGACGAATGTGTGTGAGTGGTCTGACATTCTTTCTCGCTCTTTCTTCATTTTTCTCTGTCTCTCTCTCCCCCCTTTCGCTCTCTCCCTGGCTCGCTACTGTTTCTTTCTTTCTCCTCTCTCTCTTTTTTTCTCTCACTCTTCTTGTCTGAGTGTCTCCTCTCTCTTCCCAATTTCTTTTTCACTCCTTCTCTCTCCCTCTCTTTCTCTGTACCTCTCTCGTCTCTCTCTTTTTCTCTTCTGTTTCTCTATCTTTCTCTTTTGTCTCTCCCTCTGACTCTCCCTCTCTCTTCTTCTCTGTTTCTCCTCTCGCTTCCCCCTTTCTTTTTCTCTCTTGTTTCTTTCTCTCCTTCTCTCTCTCTTTTTCTTTCCTGTTTCTCCCTCTGTCTCTCGTTCTTTCTCTCCCTCTATCTTTCTCTTCTCTTGTTTCTCTCTCTTTCTCTCCTGTCTCTCAGCTCTCTTTTCTTTCTTGTCTCTCTCCCTCTCTCTCTTTTTCTCTCCTGTTTCTCTCTTTCTCTCTCGCTCGCTCCTGTCTCTTTCTTTCTCTTCTCACTTTCTTTTTCTCCCGTCTCTCTCTCTCCCTCTTTCTTTCGCTCCCCTCTCTCTCTTCTCTCCTCTTACTCTCTCTTTCTCTCTTTATAACTTAAAATTCTAAGTTGTAAATCTTTGACTCACATTATCAAGTTATATCAACATAAAATTTAAGTTAGTTTAACTTTTTGGCCTTAGGATTTTTCACAGTGTAACCCTTTTTTTTTATACTCCACTACAACTACTATATTTAGTTTAGTATTTGTGCTCATACTTCTCTCTTCTGTTTTGATGAATGAAAAGATGTGTAGACTTGCGTTTCAAGGCTAGAGCAACACAACAGAGCCGTGAAAGAACTGCTTTGTGGTCAGCGGGAAACATTTATCCCATGAATATGTGTCTGAGTGGTGGTCCCAGAAACTGTTGCACATTTGAGCAGAACCGACTAAATTTACAAGTACATGTACTGTGGCCATCTCACACACAAACACAGCCGCTCTCCACTTCAGAAATAATTGAGTCCAGCTGCCTCGGGAGTGTCTGCAGCTGTTTCCGATGCTGCTGCCGCCGTCTCCGCTGGGCTGATGAGATGCCTCTTAATGCCGTGACCCTGACCTGCAGACCTGGACCCTCTCGTTCTGTGTCCCTGTGTCGGAGCACTCTCTTCACACCGCAGATCTGCAAATGGATTTACATCTGCGATATGAGGCCAAGAGATGCGATTACAAAACGATTTTGGGGTTTTTGGGAACGATACAATTTGGAACGATACAGCCCTTAAAAAACTCAATAACAAATAATAAAATGATAAGGATAAAGATAGCTTAGTAACACAATTATTTTACATTGCACACAACAAAAACTGCAACTTTTCCCCTTAATGCACAAGTTTAGTATCATAATAAAATAAGTGACTACATTTCACCATCTGATTGAATCATTTTCACACAGATGCAGGAAGTGTGTTAAGATGGGAGTCTGACAACTTCGTGACTTTTCTTTAGATTCAATATTAACCCTTAGATGCATGGCCGACCAGTAACTACACTCTTCCATGAGTGGGGTCAAAAATGACCCCACTTGCAATCAAAGCATTTTTGCAAGAACACTTTTACACACAATAACAAGATGATGATTTTTATAATATTTTCAACAACAAAAGAACATTTCTGACATGTTAGTTTTTCAGTTTTTATTCACATTTGAACACAAATCAGTCAGGTTAAAAAAATGTCAAAATCTGATTCGTGACTGTCAGTGTGCCGTCTGGGAGACCGTAGATTCCGTGTGACACAAGTGCTGCAGGTGCTTGATGATGCGCAGCGCGGAAACCCAGCGTATTAAACGCGCATTTAATTGAACATTTATGTTAAAAACACACTACTAAGAATGTGTTTGTCTGTAGGTTTATGTTTCACCATGTATCTAAATAAAACCATTCTTTGCGCTCAGATTCAAAGCGATTCAAAGTTACATCATGTGTGGCCTGGATTGAGGCCAACTAACGACCATTTGATTCTTTGACTTCCTGTTAGTCAAGACAAACAGTTTATGTCTATATTAGTTTACTTCAATAGGGATGGATACAAAAACATTGACTGTAACACAGAGTGGCTTTAGGGTAGTTAGGAAAGTCTTGTTTCACCTAATTTGGACCCAGATCGAACTTACTATTGAAACTAGTGTTTACTGTTTAAGTTAGTCTTGTTTATTAAACCACACAAAATGTTACTGGTTACTTGATTTTAGAAATTTGTCCCTGTAATGAGGGAGCTGTGCCTTCGAGAGACAAAGTGGTTTATAAAACTTTAGTCACTTGTGTCAACCAAACGGGGCGGTACAGGTTGCTTTGCGCAGTGGAAACAGAATGGAGCTCAAGATCGCCGTGGTTCCGGAGGAATTTTGCCACATTGTAAAGTGACATAGGCTTTTCAAAATATTCAAATAATAAAGAGTCTAAAGACGTATGCGAGCTAACCAGCTAAGCACATCTAGAACCTAAAATTCTCCTTTACCTTCTCATTCATTTAACATCTCCAATGAACAATCTCTCTAGTCACATGTCTAAGTCCCACAGGGCCTTTGTTTCCTCGGCCTTGTCTTGTTTACCAGCTGCATTCCATCTTCGCCTTGGTTTGTCGATCTGTACGATGCTCCGGCTCGGCTCTGGAGGAAGAAGAGAAAGAGGAGGAGAGAGAGACACCGGAGACCGCGATCCAAGGACAGCCACGCTCGGGCCGCGTTTGTTTTGTCTGGAGCTGAGAAGAACCAGGAGAGAATAATGAAACGCGACAACAAGGGAATGAGCAAGACGCAGCCATATGTGTGCGCGGTGTGCAGAGGAGGACAATACGTGTGTGTCACTGCAGTGAAGAGTAAAGGAAAGTATGTTTGAGCGCTAAACATTGTTCAGTTTGTAAAGTTTCACGTAATGGTTGAGGGAAAATCTTAAGTTTAAAGTTCTCGTTGTGAAACTTCTGCTGTAGTTTACTCACAAAGGCAAAAAAGCATTATACGTTTTACGTCAGGTCATGTTTTCAGAAAGAGGTTAGGTTTTTTTGAGTGAAATTAAAGTTGGGGTAGCTAATTGTTCTACTTGGAAATGAGTAAACTTTGTCTTTTTCAATCTAAAGTTTGCCATAAATGCAGCACTTTGTGAAAAAATCAGACTGCTGCGTGCTGTCTGGATTCAAATAAAAAGCATGTTATTTCTCTTCGTGAGCCAAATTGGCTGTGTTTGAGTGGTCACCTCCCAAATGCTTTGCCGTACTTGAAGGGCGACTTACAAAATGACATAGAGCAAAGGGGTAATGCAGTGGTTTGAACAAGACATTAATTGCACAGTTTTGACCGTTTCTTTGGCCACTTTAAATGACATCACTGATCAGGACATTCAGAGTAGCTTTTTCGGAGACTCAAAATAAATAGAATAGCATCTCACGTATAGACATAGACAGTACAGTATGATCTATCGAACAGTATAGCAAGCCCAGAGAGTGTCGATACATTTGAGGTGCCTATCATGAACCACTCGCTGGGAGCGTTAACTTTCTGTTTGATTTCCTATACCGTTAGACGCTCCAATAGCCTGCCAGAATACACAATGTTCAAGATGAAGAGAATGCAGAGGAGTGTACAGCATTGAACAAAACAGTGGACATTCTAGCAAGGGGAGAGCTCCGATGCCAGGCCAAAGCGTGCAGAGCCTTATCTAGCCTTCATGAACCACCAACTTTCTTATAATAACTCATTCACTTTCATGTGTTCTCCTGTGTGTTTTCATGAGTACTTATGTATTCTCATGTGTGTAACAGTGTTGTAATTTGCATTTGAAAATATTACGTTCTTTGTCATTACTTGATATATTTTTGATTGTGACAGTTTATGCTTTATTTCTGACTTGCCAACACAATTGGAAATGTAACAGTGAAATGTCAATATGATTACAATTGCATTGTTCTTGTTAGTTGAAGAAGTAATAACAGCTAACTGGATTACATAAAGTAAGCTTGGTTTGACGTGTGCGTAGAGGTGGGTAGATGAAATAAATGTCCTGACTAACAAAGACAATTATTGCTGATTTATGAAGGTTGTATTCTACAGGTATCCACAATAAACCACATTTTATAACACGGAACACAGTCAGAAACTGTTTGGCCTGAACCCTGGCTAGTTTCCACGATTGCACTGAAAAGCCTACCCACCTGTTGCCACCCACACCACAACAATAAATTCATAAATTACCACAAATGTAATTAGCTGAATATATCTTAAGAGGGTAAAACATAAATTGATTCAATGCCTTTCTAAGCCTCCAGGTCATAAAGTCCGCCTCTCACAAGACTCCACAAAGACCACCAACTTCAGTCACTTCTTACTTGGATTCTTGCACTGAACGATGTTCAGTCTGAACATCGAGTGAGGCCTCCGGGCCCTTGGAGGCACCCTTGCAGGGTCAACCTTCCCTGATACAAAACTTAGAGCAGGTCTATGGACGACTCTTCAACCAGCATCACCAACCTACCAAAAGAATTTTTTCAACCCACTGAACAACAGAAACAACTGCACCGTTGGAGTGATTGTGACCCAAACGAGGAAAGGCCTCCAACTCACTGGACACAGGAGCAGCACAGCTCGGCCTCGATGGGAAGTAAGACCAAAATGGTGGCTGTTTGTGCTTTATTGTTGCAGTTTCACAAATAATTGAATCAGAAAAATGACATCAAAACTCATCTGCTGCTTAGACTTTCTGGATCCATGTGGTCGCTGTTTAGCTGAATTAAAAGAATGCTTTTAGAAAATTCAAATGCCCAAACACACACGACACTAATAGGTCTGGAATTTTAAAGACACTGGAATTACTCTCTCTTTAGACTTGATTCATTGCAATAGAAGACTTTAAGGATAATTGATATTTGACGTTAGGACCTGCCACTTTGTAGTGAAACTTGAACATTTCGAGGTACACTTTATTACACTTATTTATATAACTAAAAACACAAGCAAAATACCAAGTAATAGCTGAGAATACAGTTTTATTTAAACATGGCCTTGGACTTTGCTTCAATAAACTCATTTAAAAGGGAAAATATCTACAAATATCTTCATGGTTTTTACCAACTTTTTCTTCAAAGAGGAACTCAACCCCGTCAATGGACATCAGATTGTATTACTATTATTGCTAAAAAAAATCCATGCTTTTCAAGACACAATCACACAAATATAAACCCAAACTTCTCATCTCTGTAACGCGAGAGGAAAACAGCATTACTGCATCGATCAAATGTTATTTCCATTCCAACTCTTTCTAATGAAGTTTCTGTTTTTCTGTCTTCTAGCTTCACAAGACCCGACACTTTGTCTACGGAGCAGCGAGAGCCTCTGCGGACCGGAGATGAGACTAATAACATCAGAAAAATGCAAACTAGTGTCTGAAGTCTGCCTCCACAGCGGCAGGAAACCCAGAGAAAAGGTCAGGATTGATTCACAGGCTCATTCAAATCCACCGTGTGATATTAAGTCTGCGTCTGTCCTATACTTCCACAATATGGGCCGAGGAAGAAGAAAAAAAACACACGACAGAATATATTAGTTATGTATCGGCTCGTAACTGTGCAAATGTGAAAACAATGGAGAGTGGTGTTTTTGATGAAGTTCTGTGTTATATATTTAAGGTGAAATACTACAGACAAAAGATTTTTTTATTTATTTTTTGTTCACTTTACTCTGTCCAGACTACAGCACTGTCCAGTTTGTATTTACAGATGGGAACATTGTATTTTTTTAAGTTTAAGGGGCAGAAATGTTTCCCCCATATTGTCAGAACCGAATGTTACTCAGTATGGCTTTAAATGGAAACATCTCCATGGAGACAAGCATGTGAGGCTACCAGGCAGAGATGTGGGCTCAAGTCCAGTATCAACTACAGTATTTTAATAAAATGAACAATCATAGTAATTTAATTTTACTTTAACAAACTGCAGCATGTGCCTCCTCATTTCTTGTGAACAAAAATGTATTTTAGAAGAGATAAGTAAAAAAAAAAACTATGATATTTAGAAATGCAAGATGAAGTCAGTAGTTTTTATACTTAACCTCCTGAGACCCAAGGTTTTGTCTGGTGTGCATTTTATTTTTATTGTTGATATTTGGAGTTGGTAGACCTACTAAGTATACTACCTAAACCAGGATTTTTGAACAGGAAGTAGTTTTTGCAAAAAAGCAAGTCCTTGTATGAGGACAGTGGGTCTATCTTAATGTTAAGAAACATTCTTTGCTCTTTTGAGACCAGAAGGTTCTAATTAGTATAAATTCAAAATTTCAGCTCAATACAATCAGTAGTTCTCTCAAAAATAAATGTCCTCATACGAGGACAGTGGGTCTTTATACAATGTGATATAGTCAGACTCCATTGGTCAAAAAATTATAAAACATTTTATTTGAAAATGTAAACATCAAAAATCATTCATAAAATGTTAACAGCTCTTTTTTTGGCAACCTTGAAACAACCTAACTTGACAATTTTAAGGTTGGTAACCCTAAGCCTATGCAGCAATGAAACTGCAAAATTCTGTGTAAACCGTTTATTTAATTTATTTTAATTAATGAAAAGGGATTAAAAAGGTGTAGAACAAATATTGTTAGAGTTTTATTTTATGGTAGCAGTCTAAAAACAGTAGAAATCATTTTTAACCTGAACCTGGTCTAAGTTTGGCTAAATGGAGCAGATCTCTATGCTCTCCACATTTATGATGTTTTTTTTTATTTTTAGAGCTAGATGAGGAGGAGCATGGATACAGGGAGACAAAACCAGAACCCAGAAATACTAGATTTCATTGTAACGCACTCAACAAATTAAAAAAAAAAAGAGCTAAAGTAAAAAACAGAATGGCCTTTCCCACAGTTTGTTTGTGGATGTGTATGTGTGCGCGCGGGCCTCAAATGCTCGTGGGACAGGGACAGTGTGCAGAAGCTGACTGACAGGTATGAGATAATGATACATGAGAAATACATTTGTGTATTTTGGTTACAGTCTATGATGAAAACCACTGATCCTGTCTCACCATTATTCTCAACATGTTGTTGTTTACAGACACATTTCTGCTCTTGTGGATGATGTGGTTGACCTTCATTCTCAGAGTCACTACCTTGAGCTGCATCAGATGGAGAACAATTGCTCATGACAATTGCAGACAGGTCTGAGGTAGGACTTCTCAGCTGGGAAAGACTATGATAATGCTTTTAATCAAGTTACTCATCCATAATATCAGCATCTTGTGAAATAACTTCATCCAAAGCAAGATCATAGTCTTCTCAGCTGAGAAGTCTTCTACCTCAGAGCTATCTACAATTGTCATGAGCAATTGTTTCACTTTTGACAATGAAAGACTTCCTATGATGATGATGTGAAAATAAAATAATATAATATCTCAGAGATGCGTGACTATGAAGGAGGCTAGCTAAATCAATTAAAACTATGCTAATATACTATTTTTTATTTTAATATACTGTTTAGAACTGTCAACCACATAAATAAGCATAGAATAATTACTTACAATTATAATATCATCTAAATATTCCAAAGTTTAGCTGACCATATAGTAGAATAAATAGCAGGACATAGTCCCAGTGTCCTCAAACGAGTGCTTCACTTTTACTGATGTCCCAGTCTGTTAGGCTACAAAAAAGTTTTAAACTTTAAACCCCATATGAAGCTAGAGACTGTATTTAACACAAATACATTGGTTTCATTTATACAATTTTGATGGATTTTTTTCCTGGGTCATTTTTATTTGGAGAAATCTTACAGAAGAATTTTGCTGACTTTGCTGCAATTTATTTTCTACTGACATTGGTGTAATTCTATGATATTGCCACAAGATGGCGTGGGCAGTGTCCCTAAATGAGGCCAACAGGTAAAAGATTCATAGGAATGAGTATCATTGTGCCATGAGGCATAAATGTAATGTCCTCATATGAGATCGCAGGGACTCAGGAGGTTAAAAAGAGTTGAAATCAAAATCTGAGGACTTTTACTTGACGTAGACTTGTTTCTCTTTGACTTGGAACTTACCTCTTTTTGACTTGAAACTTGATTTGAAATGGTGTCTCTGTGAGTGGGGACATGACTTCGACTTGTCTCCATTTGTCTTGGAGCCTAACACTAGGCTCACACTGCCTTCAGTCACTCACACTGCAACCAGAACATGCACTCGAATATACCAAGTGATGAAAGATGGCCGCTGCTTTGCGTCAATGGCTGTGTTTAGTGTGCATTGTAGGGAGTTAGCTAGCTTGGATTCAGCTAACCATCATCCACTGAACATGCGCAGTTGTTCTTTCTCTCACACGGAGTTGCGTCAGTTGCGTGGGCTCATGTAACTCGTGACCCACGCTGACCAGTCAGAGCGGGAGCTTTATAGAGCAAGCAGAGCTGTAGCCGGAGCTAAAGATTATAAAGCTATTTTTAATAAAAACTAATGAAGCTTATTCATTGTGTGGCAAAAAATCAAACAGAAAATGAAGTGAAATGAGCCCAAAACTCACTCAAGTGTCCTTTGTTTCCATATCCATGTGTCAGTGATCGCATAAACTCCCAAGTTGAGCGTGAATCCTTGTGAACTTGTGGTCTTGTGAGGCCAGCAGAGACAGTACAAACACATGCAGGTTATGGTCGCAGTGTGAGTGACCACCGGACCCAGACAGATCTGGATCTGGACTGGAGGCAGTGTGAGCCTGGTGTATCTTAGACTTGTCTCTCTCATAACTTCGACTTGTTTCTCTTTGACTTGGGACTTGATCTTGTCTCTCTAAGACTTGAGACTTGACTTGGACTTGTCTCTCGTTGACTTGGGACTTGACTTGATCTTGTCTCTCTATGACTTGAGACCTGACTTGGACTTGTCTCTCTATGACTTGCGACTTGACTTGGACTTGTCTCTCTTTGACTTGAGACTTGACTTGGACTTGTCTCTCTATGACTTGCGACCTGACTTGGACTTTCTCTATGACTTGAGACCTGACTTGATCTTGTCTCTCTATGACTTGAGACTTGACTTGGACTTGTCTCTATTTGACTTGAGACTTGACTTGGACTTGTTTCTCTATGACTTGGACCTGACTTGGACTTGTCTCTCTATGACTTGCGACCTGACTTGGACTTGTCTTTCTTTGACTTGGGACTTTTTCCAATGCCTTTTTGACCAATTAACACAATTAACTCTAGATATTCAGCATGTATATCTACAGTAGATTACATAATATTAGGGTTTAGTATTTCTTCTTTCAACCCTCTGTCAGTCTTCGTTAAAAACGTCAAATTGAGATTCCAATAGTTTTCCAAAACATGTCCGTCATATTTTCACATTCTCTGTATTTTTGGTTGAAAGCGTGCCTCTTGCCTTTGCAGACCTGCGACTGTGTTTTTGTGGACATTTGAACCGTGCTTCCAGCGGTGAGAGCCATTTCTCCTGTCAGAGCGTCCGAGGGTCTCCAGGACGAATCTGTTCAAACGTGACCCCTTTCAGAGAGCTGCGGGGGGGCGGCTTTTTTACGTGCGGAGGTGTCAGCGCCGCGAGAGGAGGAAATGTGCGGGAAAGAGGCGCTTGACCCACCGAACTGTGAAATATAGTAACGACAATGGGGATTTCAGTGGTTCAAATGGAGCGTTGTGTAACAGGTTGATGGTGCTGCTGTGTTAATCAAGTGAGTGGTTATTCGGATACATAATGTGATAATGCAACATCAGTATCACAGGCATTTCTAAACTTGAAATGCTTTCTATTTCCGCTCAGCCGGTTTTATTACATTTGTGGAAAAACGTCGCACCATTGAGGTTCTTTCGCTAAACAGCAAATGGTATGGATGTGAGGTAAACTTCAAATGAAAGTTCATATTTGTCATGAGATAAAAGAGTGCAGGCCAACACACTGCTTTATCTTCATTTGCTGATTGGCCGACTGCACTTCCTGCTTTTTGGGCAGGTTCACAGTGCCAGAGAAGCCAATCCTCAGTTACAAACGAATGGTAAATAATAATAATCCATCTGAAAATAGGGAATTACAATTGTATATCAAAGGGTTATTAATACAAAGTCCCAAATGTAATAACCATTAGAGACAGCCTTAATATTAATAAACTAATACAATTTATATGGAATTCAGTTTTGTCAAATATTAATTGGGAAAATACCTGGCTTTTGCTTTACAAAGACAGCCTAATCCATACATTTACAAACCTTATGGTTCTGTTGGGGAAATTTCATATTCACAAATGCAAAATCCAGAAATCAAAGCCCTGTTTTAAATCTTTTTTGCACGAATATTATTATTATTATATCGATTCATTAAATGAATGAATGTAAATGAATGCTTTTGCAGAAGAATTGTCAAAACCTAAAATATGCCAAATGTAGTGTAATTTTTGTCTCAGCTGTAACACCAGCTTTACCAGTGCTTATAGGCTATCTACCAAATAAATAAATACATAAATAAAATAAATGGTGGAAATTAGATTGTGTTTTTCTTTTGTTTGGAGAAAGTTCTGACTTCTGATCCGAGCCTGTTATTCATCAAAAGCTAAAACTACAGAGATACAGCTTCACAAAGACTCCAGACATTTGTTTGAGCCTCAAAAGATCAGAAAGACGTGTTAGAAAAAAAAGACCAGAATGAGAAGTACATAAAACTTGTATTAAATGATATTTATGCAAAGTATCTTGTCTCCTCACATGCAAAGGGTCTTTCACACTGACACAACCCACAGTCATTGTCAGGGTGAAGCGACTGAGCTTATCTTCTATTTCTCTCCACGGTCAAACCTTTGTACCTGGAGGAAAACTTCACAAACACGAGAAGAATACTGTATATAAACTCTTCATAGAAAGGTCCTGGTCCTAGTGGGAGTCGATTCCAGGAACTTCTTGCAGTGCGTCCAGAGCAACAGTAAAAAGCAGACATCAGCCTTATTAAATCAGTAATTACAAAGTTTCATATGAAGCACGTGGAGGTGTATTTGGCACAGCCTGAGGCGACGTTCCTCATTTAGTCCTGATTCTTTGATCAAGTCCTGGGTTGAACGTGTCTCTCTTTGGGCGCTCTTGTCTTTCTGAAATAAAACCTTTTTAATTTATTACAGCATCATAGAGACAGCGGAGGCTTATCTTAGAGAGAGAAGGAGAAGGAGAGAGGGAGGGAGGGAGAGAGAGAGAGAGGGAGGGAGAGAGAGAGAGGGAGGGAGGGAGGGAGAGAGACAGAGAGGGGGAGAAGGAGAAGGAGAGACAGGGAGAGAGAGAGGGTGAACAAGAGAGAAAGAAGGAGAGAGAAGGAGAGAGAGGGAGGGAGGGGAGAGAGAGAGGGAGAACAAGAGAGAGAGAAGAAGAGGGAGGGAGAGAAGGAGAGCGGGAGAGAGAGAGAGAGAAAGAGAGGGAAAGGGAGAGAGAGGAAGAGGGAGGGAGGGGTAGAGAGAGAGGGAGAACGAGAGAGAGAAGGAGAGGGAGAGAGAGAAAGAGTGGGAAAGAGAGAGAGGGAGAAAGAGAGGGAGAGAGAAAAAGAGGAAGAGGGAGGGAGAGAGGGAGAAAAAGAGAGACAGAAAGGAGAGAGAGAAGGAGGGTGGGAGGTTGAGAGGGAGAGAGAGGAGCTACTTTAGCGCTGACTTCTAAAAATACTTTTTATCTTCTTAGTGTCAGCGTTCTCAGGAGAGTCAGAGAAGGAGGCGACACCAGAACAGACCCACCTACTGAACTCTGGGTAATATATACACTCAGGATCATTCAAACAAACTGAACTCTGGGTAAATACTGTATACACTCAGGATCATTCAAACAAACTGAACTCTGGGTAAATACTGTATACACTCAGGATCATTCAAACAAACTGAACTCTGGGTAAATACTGTATACACTCAGGATCATTCAAACAAACTGAACTCTGGGTAAATACTGTATACACTCAGGATCATTCAAACAAACTGAACTCTGGGTAAATACTGTATACACTCAGGATCATTCAAACAAACTGAACTCTGGGTAAATACTGTATACACTCAGGATCATTCAAACAAACTGAACTCTGGGTAAAATATACACTCAGGATCATTCAAATAAACTGAACTGTGGGTGAAATATACACTCAGGATCATTCAAATAAGGGCTGGATTATCTAAACAATGCTACTCATTTTAAGTTCGAACAGCTTTATCACCTGCCATGTTGACTGATGACATGTTAAAGTTGATTGGATGGGAGACCGCTGGAGTCACAATGGGATGATTAGAAAAGAAATGTGTTGTGTCCTTGGTCAAAACACTGAAATGTAAGTGGAAAACTGTGTTAGAAAGTAACGTTCTGCCTCTGATCTGTGTGTGGGGGTTTAACATGAGTTATTACATGAGCTCATCCTTGCTCTGGTGCTCTCCGGCCTCTCTTTTATCTGAGCGGGGAACTCCAGGTGCATGGAAGTGTGTGTATGTTATCCACACGGATTGTGTATGTTAGCCACCAGAATTGGGTAATTCACACGACTTGTATACGTCATCTTGCTCTGTGAAGAAATCGCAGCCCACAGAAGTTAGGTGTGCTGTCTTACATTGTCAGAAAGTGCAGACACATAAAAATTATTAATGATTTTTTACTCTTTGATACAACTATAATGTTCAGACACTGGCGCAGGTAATTTCGTCAGCATTCTTATTAACTACGTATGTATTCACCGATGTATCTACACATGTACATTAGATCGATTGTGTAAGTTTTCTTTGAAGATTTTGTATAAAAGTGGGAACTGTAAGACAGTCCAGTCAGTGTCGGGTGTCAGAGAGAGAGAGTCTCAGAGAAGAGGTTAAGGTTATAGCGCGGCTGGAAAATAACCTGAGCAACAGAACACAGGGTCAAGCGTTCTTGAGCCTAGACTTCTATCGAGCTGTTCAAGTTGTGTTGAATTGCTCATTGATCATCATAATGAAGAAAACCTTTTTTGAACTTTTTATTATTCAATAAACTAAAATCTAAAGGCACCTTTTTGCCTACTGGTCATCTTTTTCTGAGGGCAACTGCAATCCTAGAGGCTTCCGTACGGTAAGAACCAGGGGGGTTAGCCCTAGACTTACTTCTCACTGAAATTCAGTGATAGGTCCTAGGCACTGATCTCAACACTTTAGTTGTATGTGTTAAATTTTAAGAAAAGTCTACACTCCTCATCAGACAGATAAGAGAAGCTTGTGACAGAATTATCAGGGATACAAGAGAACTGAGGGAAAGTGAACTAAAAAGACCAGGTTAGGAGACTAAGATCCTGGCAGGCGGCGTGGGTCATCTAATTAGGCAAGTGACACGTCACAACGAACAAGGTCAAGCTTGGGTAAAGCGTACCCAGCTGGCACACGTCCCCCGGGCCTCTGACCGAATTCGGTCCGGTTTCCAAACACAGTATTGGTGGTGGTCAAAGGTTCAGCCAGTCCCTACACACTTTGACAGACACTTTACAAAAGCGTGAGGGTCTGGAATCAGAGCCCCGGGTTTCAATTTTGAGGGCGGGCTTTCTGAGCGCTGAGTCAACCAATCATAGAAAACTCGGAAACTACACTGAAACAGCAGCATACTAAATGTATAGTTTACGTAAATATGTAGCGTCTGCAGGCTCTCAACACCGTTTGCTGCTGTTCCTAATTGTAAAAAAAAGAAAAAGAAAAAAAATCTATCAGCTACGTCTGCCATCTTGAAAGTTTGAAATGATTAGAAAAAAAAAAGTTTTGACATTGGTGAGGGGTGAGGGAGGGGAGCGTCCGTTTGAGATTGGAGCGTCTTAATTTTGGACGATGAAGTGATTGGCTCTGTCTTTGGTTCCAGACTCTTCTGCAAATCAAACAGAATAGAGGAGGAGCAGGCTGGTCTGGCAATGCAGCAAAATGTCAACCTCGCTTCTGTCACTCTACAGTAGTACCTTACCACTTCTGAGTGTGGAATGAATGAATAATGCAAAAATGAACTTTGACATTGTGTTTTGTTGCCTTTGGAAGATGATCTTGAGTGCATTTACTGCAGTTTGGCGTTGTCCTTTGACTATAAAAAAAGCAAACAAACAAAACCAATCGTGCACATGTGACAGTCATGTAAGTAAGTAAGTAAGTAAGTAAGTAAAGTTTATTTATATAGCACCTTTCACAGACAGAGTCACATAGTGCTTCACCGATAAAACACAAATAAAATATACAATTTAACAACAATACACAATCATATCAGACCCAGCAAGAGAAAAAATATTACAATTAAAAAGCCTGACAAAATAAAAAGGTTTTGAGTTGGCCCTTAAAAGCATCGACATAGTCTCAGGAGTGTAAGGAGAGCGGAAGATCATTCCAAAGCCTCAGAGCCACAGCCTGGAATGACCGGTCTCCTCTGGTCCGAAAACGTGTACGAGGAACCATCAACAAATTCTGATCCACAGACCTCAGAGCTCGAGTATAAGAAGGAGCTTGGCCATGTAAAGTGAGCACTAAAATTTTAAATTGGATTCGGTAAGAAACCGGAAGCCAATGAAGAGCTTTGAGAATGGGTGTTATGTGAGCCCTTCTGTTAGTGCGGGTCAAGATCCTCGCTGCAGAGTTTTGAATCAGCTGCAAACGAGACAGCTCCTTCTTATTCAGACAAGAAAACAGACTGTTACAATAGTCGAGGCGTGTCGACACAAATGCGTGAGTTAGAAGTTCAAGGTCATTATGTGACACCATTTTTGGAAGTTTAGATGTGTTCCTCAACTGAAAGAAACAATTTCTCGTCAACTGTTTCATGTGATGCTCCAATGACATGTCTTTATCAAAAATAACACCCAGGTTTCTGAGGCTCGGTTTGGCAGACTGTCCTAGAACACCTAAGTACTGATTTATCCCTGGAATGAGTTCATCAGGGGCAATAACTAGCGCTTCTGTTTTGTCTGAATTTAGCTGAAGACAATTTTCACAGAGCCATTGCTTTATCTGCACCAAGCAATTTATCAGAGTCCAGCTTATGGATCTCAGAGGGCTTAAAAGAGCAGTAAAGTTGGATGTCATCTGCAAAAAGATGATAAGATACATCACTGAATCTTCCCCAGGGGGAGAATGTACAACAAAAATAGGACAGGACCCAAACAGAACCCTGAGGAACATCTGCTGACTCAGACATGATCTGGTTTACTGCAACACTAAAACTTTGACCAGATAAGTACAAGGAAAACCAAAACCAATGTAAATCCTTTACCAGGAATTGAGAAAGAGCTCCATCAATAAACCAAAAAACAATCTTGCATCAAAACGAGTCTGAAGGGTTTATGGACTTAAAAACAGTGCTGGAGATCTGGAAGATCTCTCAATGACATTCTTTTCATTTAAAAAGAAAAAAGCCTTGTAAAAACTCATCTTTGAGCACTAATTGTAAAAGGTGGGCTGGGCGATATGTCAAAAATGAATATCTCGATAATTTTTGGCAGATCTCGACAACGATATTAAGCATAATTTGTTAGTCCAATATTCAGCGATAATTGCTAAACAACCTTAAATATTCTAAAGAGCTAAAATGGTTGACAGACTTAGTGTTTTTTTTTTCAACTTTAAAGTGACCGTGTAACTTGTTGCAATAAACTTGAGTAAAGATGTTTTTTTTTAGTTTAGATGAGTTGTGACTAAACCTAATCAATTGTAATTTTATAAGAGAGCTTTCAGGCGTTAATTACTATTATTTGGCATACGGAGTGCTCCTCTTGTTTTTTTGGAAAACAGCACCTTTGCTATTTTTCTAAATTATATATGAAACGTTTTATTCCAATAAGAATTTCTAGAATGATTTTCTTTTCCTATTTCTATTGATTGCGATTGACTTTTCACCCAGAAAGTACATAGTGCACCTTTAAATAAACATTGACAATACAACAAAAATGTAGCCTTTATTTCAAGACAGGATTTTTTTTTAATAATTGATCAGTTTATTTTTTGTTGTTTTTTACATCTTGTTCACCAATAAAAAAGACTCTAAATTTGTAACTTCAAACATATTTGACATTGTGGTATTTTTTGAAATCTGAATTATTTTTACTCATCTGTAGAATATGGTTGCATCTAAGTGTGAAAGTTCATAGCACATTTATTTAAATTTTATTAAAATATGTTCTTTTGTGGCATATTTTTACTGCACGATATACTCGATATTCAATGTTTGCATATCTTAGAAACAACATTCACGATATTATCTAAAATTCGATATATTGCACAGCTCTATAACAGGTATTTGTAAATGTACATATTTTTAATTATTGTCTTCAATATGTTGAATTCTTATCTTTGAATGTTTTGATATGAAAATTAGCTCTAGTCAGCTAACTCAGGCACATATACGTTTTTTTTTGTAATGTTGAATAATGTGTATTGTCCCTTTTCAAATAAATAAATAAACAAAACATCACACATGTGGGCCGTTCAGTACAGTATTTTCTGAGGCTCACAGGGAAAGAATAGTACCTCATGGACAAAACTCCAGCTGTGTTTGTGATGAGGAAGCCATGCTAGAACAGGATCAAAACCTAAAAAAAGTCCATTTTGCATAACATGTGTCTTTCATAAGTACCAGTGTCTGCCATTAAGCTTTTTGCATGAACATTTACAGTTGTTTTTATGACTCAAAAACACTTCTCACTGTAAAGAAACGCACCTCTCCACAGACATGACATCGCCTTACGTTTCTACAGCTATATTTTTTCCACAGCCCGACTAACAATACCCTTATTTGCAGCTATTTTTGCCCTATTTTAGCGACGTTCCGCAGCCATACACAAGCTCATCTAATTGGACTGCATGACATTTTTATTCTCTCACATATCAATATTTTGCAGCATGATCTTGTTTGTGCGCGGCCCTCTTGTGTGACTCTGGTAGGCAAGTTTATTGCACAGAGCTTGTCATGTTGGTTCCTATCCAATAGTTTTTAATGTCTTGTTTGTCGTCTGTTATGGCGGTAAAAATCTTGAAAGTTGCATTGTAAAGCATTTAATAGTATTCTAGAAGGAAATATAACATAAATGAAATATAGAAAAATAATTAAAATTCGAGATTATGTATGAGGGGCCCATCCACAAAGTTTGTACCTGGGGCCCAGAATTTGGTGCTACGCCCCTGCTCATGACACTGTTCTCTCACAAGTAGAGCTACTCAATATATCGAATTTTAGATAATATCGTGAATGTTGTTTTTAAGATCTGCAAAAATTGAATATCGAGTATATCGTGCTGTAAAAACATGCCACTAAAGGGCAAGTTTACATTAAATAAATGATGCTATCAACATTCTAAAAGAACAGAATGTGTACATTAAGTCATTCAGAGCGCTTCACAAAACAGTAAATCTATGTAATAATGGGAGATTCCTGCACTTGTAGGTCATTTGACAAATACAAACTGGCAAAAAAAAGACCAACCTAATTTAGAAAACAAATGAATATGTGTCTGTAATGAGGAGTATTTTAAGTTTTGAGTAGATTTTTATTGGTTTGAACTAAGATAAATGAACAAAGCAAAACATCTTGTTTTACATGAAATAAGAAAAATACACACTGACTTGAAAAACTTGCTTTTGAATCAAGGGCTACATTTTTTGGCGGCATGGTGGCAGAGCGGTTAGCGCTCTTGCCTCACAGCAAGAAGATCGCGGGTTCGATTCCCGCACGGGCCGGGCCTCTCTGTGTGGAGTTTGCATGTTTCTCCCCGTGTCTGGGTGGGTTTCCTCCGGGCACTCCGGTTTCCCCCACCAACCAATAACATGCAGGACTACTGTAGCTGGAGGGTAATATCCTCCAGCTACAGTAGTCCTGACCAAGCCTAGCAAGAACATCTGGAGATGGGTCCCCGAGCGCTGCACTGCGGCGATCACTGCTCCTGAGGAAATGCCCCAGAGGCATTGAAGGATGGGTCAAATGCAGAGGACAAATTTCCCCTACAGGGACAATAAAGTATACCTTACCTTACCTTTTGTTCTGTTGTCAATTTTTTTTTTTATTTAAGAAAGTCAAATCATGCTAAAATCCTGATAAACACTGAAATCAGTCCGTTTTAAGCTCATTGGAATATTTAAGATTATCGTTTTTATAATGTCAAATTTGAAGACACATTTAAGTTGGACTAACAAAATATAGCCCGAATATTGTTATCAAGGTACATCAAAACATTATCGAGATATTCATTGTTGTCAATAACGCCCAGCTCTACTCATAAGTGTGTAGTGGATTATTCATCACTAAAGGTAAGAAAAGTAAAAGTGTCCTTCAGCTGCACTCTGAAGGAGTGCAGCTGAAGGACAGATATAAGACTAAAAAAAAGCATACATCCAGTAAAAAAACAGTCACGCGTATTATCAAAAATAAAAGTCATGGGACACCTACTTGTTCCAACCAATGTATAGTTTCTTTTTTTTTTTCAGAACGTGTCCCTGAAAAAGACTGTGGGTGGTTCTGTGGTTCTGTGCAGCCCGATCACACAAAAACACACCACCACACAACAGGACATGTATGATAAGCTCAATTTCACGCCTTTAAATACGACATGCGTTGCAGTAGTGTCGTAGTACTTGAGACCAGTCTAACCCTAGAGAACCCAAGACCCCTTTTCTTTTTTGGAAAATTTTGAAACATGCTTTAAATGATTGCTCTGAGTTCATTGATCACCAAAATATCCACTTTTTTAATTTTAACCCTTTATTCCCTAATTTAGGGTTGGGGTCAAATTTGACCCATCGGGCTTTAGGTGGATCTTTTCAAGTAATCACAGTAACAAATACTGTAAATACAAACTATTTTAAACCCAAATCTTTTTTACTTCTTTACTGGTCATATGATTGTCTACAAGGTGGGTGACAGAGAGCAGCAGGTTGAAAAGTTTGCAACTCATTACGTTTGCTATATAGGCCCATATTTACCTTTTTTGTCGTACTAAGGACATAAAAAACAAATTCTATCTTCAGATAAACTTCTTGAACTTGTTCTATCTTCTTTATCAGAATATCTACACCTGTCACATATTTTTGAACACTGTGTAGATTGGTGTGTAGGCTAAACAATATTTTCCAACATATCAAGGGAACCAAACCGTCAAGAGTAAATCAGTGGCATGTCTCTCATGGTGTCTTGGTACAACTCAAATTGTTTACCTTGAAAGTTCACATTGGGCAGCTCAAAGCCTTTTTTGACACCTGTATGCTTTTGTATTATAATTTGGCTCTATTTGTGGGCTCCCACTCTTGACAAGCAGCACATCTTCATCACTGGATGAGATTTTGGACGAGTTACTGTCATGGGCAGAAGATTCAGCACCATCACTTTTTTTTTGGTTGAAACAGTTCATCTGAATCACTATAGCTGTTAAATTTAGAGCCAAATCACTACAATCAGTTTGAAGTTGTTTCAATTCTTGTCTTGCAATGAACTTTCCCCGTTGCTTCTCCTGTACTGAAAAAGGACCAAAAAGGACCATAGTCCCTGAAAAGAAATAGATATTTACTTTATTAGCCACTGGCCCTGAGCTATCAAGGTGACTCAATAAAATATATCATAGAAATGAATTTATTTCAAGGCTTTACAAGAAAAGAGTGTCATCCTTCTTTTTCTACAAAGTCACTCAAAAACCCAAAGGGTCATTTTTGACCCATCATTTTTTGAATTGGCTCAGAGTTGCTGATTTATCAAAAAAAAATATCTAAAACGTATTTCTAGTGATTCTGCAAGCTCTTACAAAATAGATTAACAAAAAATAACTAAAAAATTCAATTTTGGGTAGGAGCAATTACCTGCGGACAAATTTGACCCCGTGGGTTCTCTAGGGCTAAGATCGATCTCGAGTAGAGCTGGGCGATATTGACAAAAATAAATATCTTGATAATTTTTTTGACGTACCTCGATAACGATATTCGGGCTATATTTTGTTAATCCAACATAAATGTGTCTTCAAATTTGTGACAACATTATAAAAACGATCATCTTAAATATTCCAATGAGCTTAAAACGGACTGACTTTAGTGTTTATCAGGATTTTAGCATGATTTGACTTTATTAAATAAAAAAGTTGACAACAGAACAAAAATGTAGCCCTTGATTCAAAAACAAGTTCTTCAAGTCAGTGTGTATTTTTCTTATTTCATGTAAAACAAGATGTTTTGCTTTGTTCATTTATCTTAGTTCAAACCAATAAAAATCTACTCAAAACTTAAAATACTCCTCCATACAGACACATATTCATTTGTTTTCTAAATTAGGTTGGTCTTTTTTTTGCCAGTCTGTTTAAATATCAAACAAATGCTTTTGAGAACATTTGGACTCCGTGTTGTCTTGAACGTCGAGACCACATTTCATTAGCACCACAGGATGCTAATCTGGCACCATGAGTGAGGTGACACGTAACGGGCACAATTTGCGATGAGGACTACACAATAAGATCATATGGACCAGGGCTGTTCATTTTAACATAAGATAAGATATACTTTATTTGTCTCACAATGGGGAAATTCCAGTGTTGCAACGCACATTTTAAGAACAGCAAGGGAGAATAGGAAACATGCAATCAAACAAGATAATTTTAAAATAGACTTAGAATATATATATATATAAAGTTAGAATAATTCTGGTGTGGAGCATGACATAAAGTATAATGCAGCTAAGAGTCTGGTCATGACCTGTACTAAAGAGGACAAGTATATGAACTTTTCTGATTTTCGCCTGTCAAATGTTGTGTTGGATGTTACTACTAAAATGAAATATCTTGGACATTGGATCACTGCAGACTTGGCAGATGATGATGATATTTATAGATAATGTAGAATGTTGTACGCTCAGGCGAACACTTGAAGCTCAAGTTTGGCTCATGTACTGACAATGTGAAGGTGACTTTATTTAAATCATATTGTACACCTTTGTACACGGCTCATCTCTGGACTAATTACAAAAGAGCCAGTCTGCAAAGGCTGCAGGTGATGACGCTTTTCGAGTGCTCATGAGGAGGCCACGATGGACTAGTGCAACTGAAATGTTTGTTACAGCACGAGTGAACACGTTACAAGCTCTACTAAGAACTCTTATGTACAGCTTTATCTGCAGGCTGAACAAGTCTGAAAATGAGATTCTTGTGTCTCTCACAAATATAAGTTTTAGTGCAGTCTGTTATCAGTCACAAATGTGGCAACATTGGTTGGCTGTCTTTGTTAGTAAATGTGTGTACCGTACTTTCTGGACTATAAGCGATCGGCTTATAAGGCAATGCAGCAAAATTATAGATTCTCATAGACTTACTATTAAAAAGTGCGGCCTATATATGTACTTTATTAAATCTAGTGGGTGCGGCTTATATTCAGGTGCGCTCTATAGGGCAGAAATTACAGTACTTGTTTGTTGTTGCTTTTTAATTGGACCTTGAGTACGGAATAAAGATAAATTGAAAAAAATTGTTAAAAACTCTAATTTACAAAAAGTGTTACGTGAGTTATGGCACAGTGCAGGATATGACAGGATGAATAAAGTGGCATCAGTATATAGTATATTATGTACAATATACATGATTATGTACAACTGCAGCAGAAGAACAAATAAATAACCAGTAATAAATATGAGGTATAAGTATGACTATGTTTATGTACAGAGCAGCATTTAAGAAGGTGTAAATAGAGGTTAATAATACTATTAGATAAAGTGACATGAGTGAGTGTACAAGAGATGTTTCCATGGTAACACAGTATTGCACAAGATTAAATGTGATGATGTCCAGAGTTAACAGTGTTCATTGTACAGTCTGACAGCAGCAGGAATGAAAGACCTGCTCATCCATGCTTTGTCTGTACAATTAATTCTTCTCTTGTGATTAAATAACTTTCAATAACTTTCCATACAGTAAGTTGACTGTCATAATATGTGCTGTACTTACTCAGCATTGATCAGCAAGTTTACTCAACATTCATGAGTAAGTGGGCTCATTTTATTCATCTCAAACAAGTACGTTTATTTCTGATAGATTAGATCACTTGTACTAGTCTAGTCCTGGTTCAGTCCTGTCCTGGTTGAATTCTGTGCCTGGATCATCATGAGCTGCTTGTTACTCTGTAAAGACCAGTGTCAGTATTACTTAACCTTTGTGAGTAACATGACTGAGTTCAGTCTAGTAATGTTACTTTTCACATAAAGACTGGCACATTAGGGGAGACCGGAGCCAATTGTAACACAGGGCAAATGTAACAGAGGCTTCCATTCGTAGCAGAAGAAACCAGAAGAACCTGCTCATTTCATCTCCACCTGCTGTTTGAGTGGAAAGAGATTTAGATTTCAGGAAACTTTTACATCAAAAAACATTTGAGCAGTGAAGTTCTACATCACATGAGCTCATGTTTTTGTTCTGGACACAGATGTGATTGAGACATGGCTGTCATTTTTATATGTTTAAAAATGGTTTGTTAACACACAAATATGAATGTTAACATAGAAACAATATTCCTCCAAACATGGCCGCCCTCATCTGTGTTACAACTGCCCCTCGGCCATTTTTGAATTCATTTTGGAAGGATTTTTTTAGATTGATGTTTTTTGTCCAAAAGAGTTTGTGTATCATTTGTTTGACTGATTTTTATCAGAGCCTTCATATTTATTTCAGAATAATTCCTATTTTAGTTGGAAAAAGACATAAGTAAAGGACTGTAAAGTTTTTTTTTCTACAGCTGTTCTGTGTTTTATTACAGAGTTAAGGTTATTCAAATGTGGACAACCTCCCAGTCTGTCAAATGTATTAACTTCAATAAAGAAAAAATAAATATTATTGTTGTAATTTCATCTGCCCCATGTTATGTTGCAGTTGTAACACTTGACTTTCTTGTCTTGAAATGAAAACAGCTTCAACATAAATGGCTCTAGAGAATCCAAACCTGTTCACACGTCAAGCCAAGATCTGCAGCTTTCATTTCATTTCATGTCGTTTTAAGCAGGACTTCACTAAGATTAAGCTGATATGTCCAATTTGGAAAAAAGTGTTTACAATTGTCCCCGGTCTCCCCTACTAATCAAGTGTCAGTAAGTTAGAGTAAACTTAACTGCTATTTGTCTAGTAACGAAAAGTATTTGGGTTGACAGTAGGCTGGGCAGTCTGGGAACTTTTTTTTTCCATATTGATCAATCTCAATTTTTGATTTTGCTTAACTTTTTCAAAAACAAATGAAAAATGCCATTCATGAACATTTTTTATATCAATATATAGTTCGTTTCAATTCGATCTCTCGATTTTTCGATGAATGGCCCAGCTAGTTTACAGTGAAAGTTGTATTGTTGAAAGTATATATTGCAGCTGATTGTGGAGTGCTCAGAAAATCCCTGTTTTCACCTACCACTTATCCCAGCCCACTTCTCTGCATTTATTGCAAATTGTCAAAACAATGAGATTCCAAATACAACATATGAGTTTCAAAATGGTCACATTTCTCCGCTCCGAACAGTGTAATTCAAAATGTGCTGCTTTTTATAGTTGAGTACTGCGACGAAGGGGAGGGGCTTATCACTTCTGCAGTTTAGAAAGTCAATAAAGTTGGTACATATGTGCATTTGATGTGGTTGTGTCCTAAGACAAAACAGTATTGGGTGGAAGTATGTGAAACAATTTCTAAAATTGTAAAAATGTCTGTAAAGCCTTGTCCTCTCCAATGCATCCTGGGTTACCTAATAGAGATCCAAGCAGGGACGTAGCACAAAATTCTGGGCCCCAGGTACAATTTTGTTGATGGGCCCCTAAAACATAATCTTGTGTTTTAAATATTGAGTCCACTGTCATTATTTTTCTAATCATTAAGGTTTATTTTTTTCTAGAATAGTCATATACAGCCTATTGATTGGCTTCAGTAAATCAATACCTTTCAACTAGGGCTGTCAAGCGATTAAAAATTTTAATCGCGATTAATCGCATGATTGTCTTGAGTTAACTGCGATTAATCGCATATAATTAAATGTTTTTATTTTATATATTTTAATGTATTTTACATTCTAATAATATATTTAGCTTGAATTCCTGTTTATTATGTCTTTATTTGTAGAATCTGTTACATTCTTAAAGTGTAAAATAATGTTTATATATAATTTTTTTTAATATATATTTCATTATTTTATAATAATGCATTCCCATAACTTAGGCCAAATCGTGGTATTGACGTGTCTCCCTCATTCTAAGCGTTTATTACACTGCTCTTTCACAATAAAGCTCTTTCTGCAGCTGGAGATTATGAAGCTTTTATTCTGAAAGATTCAAAGGAAGTGTTTGTTAGAACGAGCAAAGCTTTATCGCTAAACTAGAGAGCCAAAAGTAGAACTACGACAGTTTTTACCGGAGTTTTGAAAGACTATTCTGGATATTGGATCGTTTCAACAACCTGAGTGGACAAAATCACATTTAGTAACCACGGACCGCGACTTTATCAAGACACGGGAAGGTGGAAACATGTACGGAGCCTCCTCATCAGCTGATGGAGCTGCACATGGACGGAGCCGAGGTAAACAAACCACTCACGCTCAGACAGTCGTGGGATCGAGTGGAAACGTTACCAAAGTCTACAAAAGTGAGCCAGCAGAGCCTTGTCTAGGTCTCTTTCTGCTTGTGCTGTTTTTTCTATGAACCTCATGTCATTGGAGCGTTTTAATGGTGAAAAATAACCATGCGATTAATTTGCGTCAAAAAAATTGTCGCCGTTAAAATAGTTTTGCGTTAACGCAATAAAAACGCGATAAAACTGACAGCCCTAGTTTCTACATTTCTATTGCCATAACCGACTAGAAAACATGACGTTTATGTGTGTGTTTTTGTGTGCGTCAAAACTATAGCGTTGGTTCATTCGCAAAAAGACAAGGATAAAATGGAATGTGTTTTAAACTTTTACATTTTAAATAATTGTTTTGAGCTATAAACTAAATTAGGCCAAAAATGTACTGAGAAAATGCTTGTGATATTTTTGACAAATCAAAATGTTGCTGGATTGAGAGTAGTGATCTTTATTTAGTCAATTTGCTCCGTTTTAAAGAGAACATCCTAACGTCACAAATAACTGCATTTAGAGGAACAATATTTATCGCACAAGCAAAAATGGCCTGCTTTTGGGGGCCATTTACCCCCCCCCCCCAGTCCGACACCCCTGGATCCAAGACTAATACAGCACACTAATCTGTTAACATTACTGCTATATTGAGCAAGATTAACAATTTTACAACAGATGAAAAAAGAAGCATTGAAATGTGATTGGTTTAGTAATAGTTTCAATTAATTCCAATGGAAAGATTAACCTATATTTGAAAGGAAATACCATCGAGTTCTTTCAAATATGGAACCCAGTGTTTGAATATATTGGAGAGGACGCAGCTACAATAATAACGAAAGGTTTGTTAATATATAATCAGATGAATGCATTGTTAAATCAAAGTTGATCCCGAAATGATTGTGAGTACGAATGAGTGTGAATGTGAGTGAACGGGTATGATTGGGAACATGGAGATGCGGTGGGAAGAGGGAGGGGGGAGGTGAGGGCAGGGGTGTTGGACTGGGGGGGTACTACTTTCCCCTGGGCCCAACGCAGGAAAGGGCCCCCAAAAGCTGGTCATGTATGCTTGTAAGATAAAATTGTTCCACTAAAAGTCATTTTTTTGTGATATCAGAGGCATCACTTTTATAAAACGTAACAAATGAACTTTGGCCAAAGAAAATTGCTGAACAAAGAAGAATATTAATTAGCCAAATTATTCACAATTATAAAAGCTAGAAATCATAATATTATAAGCAAGAGTTTGCAGATATCAGTGAACAAATACAGCCAAGTTTGACACAGACAGATACGTTCAAATGTGCATATTCACTCGACTATTGTCAAAACATTACTTCTTAATCCAGTATTATTATATCAGAAATGGCTAAAATTTAGGCAAGTTTATTGCTTAAAACAAGTTATCCTAAAGGTAAAAGAGTGTCTTTATTCTCGTCTTTATGTGAGTGAATGCGATGGTTCCAATCCAATAGTTTTGACACAGATGAAAAAAAAACATAAATGTCTTGAAAGTTGCATTGTAAAGCATTTAACAAGTATTCTAGAAGGAAATATAACATAAATAAATAGAAAAATAATGAGAAATAATTTAAACTCGAGATTATGTATTAGGGGCCCATCAACAAAGTTTGTACCTGGGGCCCAGAAGTTGGTGCTACGCCCCTGGGTGAGAGGGTAAGGGGGTGTTTTGTTTCTTATTGTCCTTGTTTAATTATCATGTATTTAATTGTAATGTTTGTTATTTTATTTAATGTCAGCATACTTGTTAATTTGCTTGAAATAAAAGAAAAAAAAGAAGAAATAAATGAATGAAAGAAAGTCAATGAACCTGTTTCTATTTCCGAAAAAAACACACTTTAAAAACAATCACTGTGTTGTACTGACAAATACATTCTCCCCTGTCCTACACGCTTAAACATCTCGTCTCTTTACGTCTCTGTCTTCTTCTCTCCGCCCCTCTCTCTCTCTCTCTCTCTCTCTCTCGTCCTTCATCTCCCTTCGACTTGCAGTGCTGTTTTACACCTAGTGGGGGCGCGTCTTCCCTTGCTCCTGCCTCTCTCCCCGCTCTCTGCCGCCACCAGACTCTCTCCTCCTCTCCTCTCCTCCCTCCTCCTCACCCTCTCTTGTACTTCTGTCATGCGGCTTCCTTCCCCTGCTCTGCGCCTCCACAAGGTAAGCGCTTTCTCCCAAAAACATTCCATTTACATTTACGTCTCTGTTTGCTGCATTCTCGTATTTGCTCATCTCCTTCCCAAGTTAGTTTTTTTTATTCACGGATAAACGGAGCTTTCACTAAAAAAAAGAAAAAAAAAAAACGCCCCTAATTTACACATCGCTTAACCTCTTTGCGTCTTTGGCACGACCTTTGGACACTGGCTCCCTCCTCTCGTGTTTTTTTGGACTCCGTTCATTTTTTTTTCTTCCTTGGAGGGGGATTTTAATTACGCAGCTGAAGACTGGCTTTAAATCAACTTTACCGTCAGCTCGCGTTTTTCACTCGCACAAAGGCGCGTTTAACAGCCTCGCCAGCCTTCCCTCGAACACTATTAAAACACACTCCAATTTACGCCGCCAGCGACGTGTTTTACGTCTCAATTTGCCTCGAGAGAAACGAGTCTTTTTTTTTATTTCAAACTCCAACAAAACAGCTTTTACTTTTATTCGTTTTGATCTCGTGCGTAAAAAAAAAAACAAGTTCGCTCGTCTCCCAGAAGGACAGAAGTTCTCGTCTTTTTCGCCTTTGGATTTCAAAGGTATAATCTCAGTCACGCGCTGTCCTTCCGTGCGCTCACGACTGGACCCAAAGCAGTGTTTTCCTCATGTTTTGTCGCTTGTGATGGCATTGAACTGCTGCCAAAATGAGTTTCTTTATAATACAGTCGTGCACAACTTGAATAAACACACATTTTAGCGTTTCTAATCAACACATTCGTAGTTTAAACACTCGATATCTACAAACTGTAACGTCTGATTGCACATTTGAAGCACAATTCGCTTTAAAATGCGTTTATTTGAGAATGCACGTCCGTTTTGTCCTTCTCTACACTCACGCTGACTTTTCCGTAGACTCCACTCGGCCTAGTAATGATTTCTATCGCTGGAACGGCACCGGACAAGCGCTGGCTGGCTGGGTTCTGCCGGGGAGCTATCCGCGGTGCTGAAACACGCTTCCCGGCGCGCGGCTTTTACGCACGGAGCTGTCCACGGTGCCACGGCGAGCGCTGGGTCGTTTTAGAGACGAGTTTTTTTTTTTTTTTTTTTTTTACACTGAAATAATCTCTCACGGTCCAAAGCAGAAACGGATTGAAGTATCAGCCTTTTAATAAACATGATTAGTGGTTTATTCATTCAATTGAGCAGTTTTAATGCCACACAAACAAACATACGGTTGTCTTTCTCTGTTATATGCAAGCTTGAGTTAATCCACATTATTTTGGATTATTTTTCAAGTCAAAGTTTGACATAATACTTACATTTTCAACACAAAACACTATTGTGCGCTTCGTTAAACATTGTGTCCAGTTCTTTGACGCAATAATTCTTGGATATTTGCGGCAGATCATTCTAAAAAAATATGAATACAATTCCAAACACTTTCTATAGATTCAATGCTAGATTTCGTACTGATTAATATCTGATTTCTGACGCGTTTGTCGACTCTAATCCACATCCATAAAAAGTGATTTACCTTTGAGTTTTCTGCACAAACTCTCAGCTAACGTGAAGCTAAAATAACACAGCATTTTGTAAAGAAAACAATTGAAACTGATTTGTGTTAAAGACATGAAAGGAATGCATTAGGAGGAAGTGTCCAAGGCTGTTTCTTCTTCTTCTTCTTCCTCTACTGCAGCTGATGTGGTCGTACCATGTGACTCCTGCAGTTCGACCTCCGGAAAACATAAATTATTTGACGCGCAGGACGAAGGCTGATGAAGGAATGTCATTTTACATTAGCGCGAGCCAGAGCGCAGACCTCCAAATCGTTTCAAATCCAGAATGAATTTGTGTTAGACTTAATGCTGCGTATTCAGACTGGACTTGTTTACACGTGTGCATCCAAAACAGAGAATCATTTAGTTGTGCATGGTTTTTAGGAGACCTGGATGCATAGGTACATAGGCACAAAATGGCTGACGCTGTATAAGGTTGTAAAATGTCAGCACAGTCAATAAACGTGTTGTGTAAGTTTTATTATAGGTTTTATTTGTATAGACAGCATTATAACACTAGGGTTATAAGAAATAATATTAATTCAGTCCCCAGAAATGTTCAAACACGTCTTTAAAGGTGCACTGTGTCACTTTTGGACCTAAAATATAATGTTTGTATCTTTGTTGTAGTAAATCCATCATAAAAATCAGAGTCTAAACTTTGAGTGTGCTTGCATGTCTACAAAACTGACAAGTATTGGACTGGAGGAGTGGCCAATTCACTTAGCTTAACCCCTTATCACTCCAGCCTTTTTTACAGCATATTTCTGACTTCAACATTTCAAACTAAAATAGTTTCTTTCATCTTTGGAGCACAAACAAATGTCTGGAGTGTTTGTGAAGATGTATCAGGCTCGGATCATTCTCTGGAGGTAAATCTAAGGATTGGTAAAGCTGCTGAGAGACCTGAATGACTCTAGATTTGGCAGATTTGGGGTTTTGACCATTCCTCTGCAATAGCTGAGGGTTAATTAAGGTAAAAATGAGTTTTAGGGGCATGCAAAATGACTCTAAAAAATGTAGAATGAGCCACAACAAAAGTCCTAGTAACATTTTTGAAAATTTGGAGAACTTTTTTTTTATTTGTCAGTTCACAGTAGAAACTGAGTCTGATTCATCCCAGAGGCTGATTTGACTCTAAATAAGAGACCAGGGGCGTAGCACCAAATTCTGGGCCCCAGGTACAAACTTTGTGGATGGGCCCCTCATACATAATCTCGAATTGTAATTATTTTTCTATTCATGTATGTTATATTTCCTTCTAGAATACTATTAAATGCTTTACAATGCAACTTTCAAGATTTTTACCGCCATAACAGATGACAAAACAAGACATTTATGTTTTTTTTTTTCATCTGTGTCAAAACTATTGGATAGGAACCATCACATTCATTCACATAAAGACAGGAATAAAGACACTCTTTTACCTTTAGGATCACTTGTTTTAAGCAATAAACTTTCCTAAATTTTAGCCAAAAAATATGCTTTGAAAGTCCTTGTGACATTTCTGATATAATATTACTGGATTAAGAAGTAATGTTTTGACAATAGTCGAGTGAATATGCACATTCGAACTTATCTGTCTGTGTCAAACTTGGCTATATTTGTTCACTGATATCTCTTCAAACTCTTGCTTATAATATTATGATTTCTAGCTTTTATAATTGTGAATAATTTGGCTAATTAATAATCTTTGTTCAGCAATTTTCTTTGGCCAAAGTCCATTTGTTATGTTTTATAAAAGTGATGCCTCTGATATCACAAAAAAATTACATTTAGTGGAACATTTTTAACTTACAAGCATAAATGACCAGCTTTTGGGGGCCCTTTCCTGCGTGGGGCCCAGGGGAAAGTAGTACCCCCCCAGTCCAACACCCCTGTAAGAGACACAATGATATTTTAATCTTTAACATTTCCAGGTGCTTCATAGTTTGTTTTTGAACAAAAGTACATTTATCAAGAAAAAGTGTGACGACCCTTTGAAGAGACATACACGTTTTTATCCCCACATATGCTTTTAACTTTCCATTTTTGCTGAATTGTGTTGCTGACTTTTCACCTCCAGAAAGTTTTAAGCCTTTGAACCTTTAAGCTTATTATTTGAAGTTGAGAACAGAATGATCAAACTAACGCCCTTGTTTGAAAGTTTGCCACGTAATGATTCTCCCTGGAGGTGAAAGGTCATCTGCAGATGAGGTTCAAACAATAAAATGGTACATTCTTTATGGATATATACATCACCCTTTAGACAAACTGTGAAAGAACGTGGCCCTCTTCATAATGACTTGATTTTAGCAAAGTGCAAGCCTGCTCAGACTATTCTGTCATACAATACTGTGAAAATGGGCCCTTTACTTTGTGCAGTAACGCCTCAAATCATTTTGGAAGTCTTATTTAAAGCTGGGGTGGCTGATTTTTAAGGTCCAATAGTTCCTATTTCACTAAACCTTCAGCACATGGAAATATCCACGTACATACTTTTTTAAAATCTACAATGAAACCTTAAAAACATGTTTTTGCAGACAATGGAATGAGACTGGAGGTGACCACTCAAGCACAGCCAATCAGAGCGCTGCATTGGGCTCTTAAAATGCCTTTTATTTTAAATTAGACAGTACTTCAAGATTTTTCAAAATATTTCCATTTAACTATGTTTTTGAAGAGTGGGAGGGAGAGAGAAAGAGACAGAGAGAGAAATGGGGACAAAGCAGAAGAGAGAAGTAAAAGAGAGAGGGAGAGAGAGAGGGAGATCGGGGGGGCTATCCATCACGTCGTGCGCGCTGACAGCTCCGGCTTCACGGACTCCCGAGCAGCGACGCCGAGTGTAGAGCGATCAAACGCACAGCAATAAGGCGATTTGAGACCCGGCCGCCACGCGCACGCACGCACGCTTTTATACTGAAGGAGAGAGAGAAGAAGAAGAGACAGTGAGAGAGAGGGAGAGAAGAGACAGTGAGAGAGGGGGAGAAGAAGAGGAGACAGTGAGAGGGGGAGAGAAGAGACAGTGAGAGAGGAGAAGAAGAGACAGTGAGAGAGAGAAGAAGAGACAGTGAGAGAGGGAGAGAAGAGACAGTGAGAGAGGGAGAGAAGAAGAGGAGACAGTGAGAGAGAGGGAGAGAAGAGACAGTGAGAGAGGGAGAGAAGAAGAGGAGACAGTGAGAGGGGGAGAGAAGAGACAGTGAGAGGGGGGGAGAAGAGACAGTGAGAGAGAGAGGGAGAGAGAGAGAGAGAGAAGAAGAGACAGTGAGAGAGGGGGAAAAGAAGAGGCAGTGAGAGAGAGAGAAGAGACAGTGAGAGAGAGGGAGAAGAGACAGTGAGAGAGAGGGAGAAGAGACAGTGAGAGAGAGAGAGAAGAAGAGACAGTAAGAGAGGAAGAGAAGAAGAAGAGACTGAGAGAGAGAGGGAGAGAGGAAGAGGAGACAGTGAGAGAGGGAGAGAAGAAGAGACAGTGAGAGAGGGAGAGAAGACAGTGAGAGGGAGAGAAGATGAGAGAGGGAGAAAAGATGAGAGAGGGAGAGGGGGAGAAGAGACAGTTGGAGAGGGAGAGACAGTGAGAGAGGAGAAGAAGAGACAGTGAGAGAGGGAGAGAAGAAGAGGAGACAGTGAGAGAGGGAAAGAAGAAGAGACAGTGAGAGAGGGAGATAAGAAGAGAGTGAAAGGCTGTAAGACCAAAGGAGGAGAGAAACACTTCAAAAGAGGGGGAGACCCGTGGAGGAGGAGGTGTGACGTATGGGTTGTTCTGAGAAAAGAGGGGATACCCGGAAAAAAATATTTTAAAAGCCAGAGAAATGATGAGTAATTAAATTGCATCTAACTGATTAAACTAATCTAAAATGTATTTTCTTAAATGTGTAGTAGTTGAGTTTCACACCACAGACAGGATTCAGGTTTAAATCTGACAACTGATCACTATTGAAACAAACTCACAAGGTCCCTTTAAAGGTCTCATATTGTGCAAATGTTTGATCCATGTTACAAAGTCACTTCCTCACCAAAAATACATCGATAGTTTTTTGATGCAATCTCATTTGTTTAATACAAAAACAGTGCATGTTTATTCAGTGTTCTTTACTGGAAATGAAAACACTCAGTTCCACCTTGTGATGTCACTAAGTGATAATACCAAATAGGCTTCACTGTACTTTCACAATCACTAGAACCATTTGTGTAATTTCAGCCCTGTTATTGTCCAAATTATAAGATACAGCTATTGTTTTAGCCTCATTTATACTTTTGCCACTTGATTCTCTCCAAAATTGGAAAAACTATCTGAGACAAATGGAGCTGAGCAAAAAAATAAAATAAAATAACTCAAGACATCTATTACAGAAATATGCAATAAACTGCTTCAATTCAGGCTAAAAAGCCTCTAACTCTAAAACTACCACTTAATGACATCACAAGGTGAAACAACACATTTTCAGCTTTGGACAAGTAAAAGCAGGATTACTCAGACACTTATGAATGAAGCAAAACACCACTTTTTTTGGACTAAAACCTCAAAAAAGTAAATTTTGTGTAACATGGGACCTTCAAAAGCGTACTTTGTGATCGTAAATGATCACAACGCACTAGGAAAACTATAGCTGTTACCTAGCAACCAAGTGTACAAACTAGATTAATGCCACAGCAATTATTATTTGACAAATAAAAATACACGACAACACTTTTATTTTAAGAAAACAGAGGAAGGGACAGAAAAAAGGTAAGATTGTTAGATTGTCATCCTTAGTGGCGCAGTCTCAGTAGTTTTCAATCAGTAACAGCACAAGCTAACTTAGTATGGTACAGGAAAGCTATTCATCATTAAAAAAGGCATTTCTCTATGAATATTCCAAAATAAAAAGTTGCAGTAATAAGATCCAGATTGCTCAATATGTGGTAAAGAAATCATGATCTATTTTGACCCCAAATCACTTAAAAACCTCTTGTCAGTCTATCCGTTTTCTTTTTATTTTTTACACACGTGGCATTGCTGCTAGCTTCACGCTGCTGCTGCTGCTGCTGAAACACAGAAGTCCAGTCAGATGTTATGGAAACGGATGAGTCAAATGGTTAGTAATGTGTGAAAGTGGCACCGAAGCAGCAGACAGTGGGTAGGACGCACCAGAGAAGTGTGAACAGTGACGTCTGGACATATGTGCCACAAGCCTGGTTCAAAATGAAGGCATCTGTAAAGCCGAGAGGAGGAGGATGATAGAAACTGAACTGAATTTAGCAGATTTATTTCTGACGACTGACTTGAGACAGGAGAGGTCACGCTTTGAACAAAAAACACAGTGATACACAGTTGGAGGTTCAATAAGTCATGATATTTTACAAAATACACAGTCCTTAAGGTGTAATGTAATCGTATGTTTTTCATAATAGTTGTGTTTATTTCGGTCACATGTACAAACATAATTCCAAAAATAATAACTGGACTTACAGAATGACCGAAAAGGTGTAGGCTGAAGCAAATGCTTGTTAGGGTAACTCTTTTTATCCTAACATTATGTTATATATGTAAGAAATACAATTATTTTAAATAGCCAAAGGTAAGAACTTATAATACACAAAGCATAACTTGGTCATTTATTAGGACTCTGAAATAAATCTACTGAGAATTAAAAGTTGAAATGTTCTTTTCAAGCTAAACAAAGTGTGACAAAATTTAAGTTAAGTTTACTAAACATTTCTGTTCCTCTAAGTCACATATGTCAAACTCAAGGCCCGGGGGCCAGATGCGGCCCTCCACATCATTTTATGCAGCTCTCAGGGTCTTATTACTTTAATTTGATATTAGTGCCAGGATTAATCTGGGTGTCTAAACCTAATGAAATCATTTGTCTGAAATTGAATGCAGATGTATATTTAGTCACTTTCACTTCAGTAAATATATAAAAATCCAATACATAGACTATTATTTGTAGTATGTCAAAGATTAGTAAGGTTAATGTCAGTTACAACCGGCCCTTTGAGGACAAACCCGATGCCAATGTGGCCCTTTGTCAAAACGAGTTTGACACCCCTGCTCTAAGTCCACATGAGCTTTCTCTAGTTTTATTTTCTGTATTGTTTTTCATAGGAGATTGTTTTTTATTTTATACATGAGTTTCTCAGTATATAAATCCACTAGATCACAGAATTTCAATGATTGTAGATTTACAAACAATGCATTAGTTGGTTCATTATAAAAAGAAAACGTGATTGTTCTTATTGCCTTTTTTTTGCAGTATGAAGACGGTTTTGTGTTAGTTTTATGTGTTTCCCCATATCTCTATGTAGTAGGTTATAACGAATTATATATGAATGAATTATGTATGATTATTAGACTGTTTCTATCTAGTTTTGTAAATTACTGCTATCACTTTAGATAATTTGTTTCTTATATTTTTGACTTTATAGATAATATCCTTTAATGCGTCCATAAGGAGAAATTCACGTTGGACAATCAATCAATGGGCACATAGTATAGACTCCAGTCCAAACATTTGAAATAATCCACACAAAATCAGGCTGAGGCACACATTGCACTCAGTCCTGTTTCAAAAGAGAACATGCACTGGCCTGTTCAAAAATACTTGGGCTTAAAACAGTGTAACTACCATTTTTTTTAATGTATATAGGGAGAAGAAAGTACTAATACATCTTGGAAAATAAAAGACGTAAAAGAAAAAAGTCACTAGCGGGGGCGGCTTTGAGCATAGGCAAAATAGAAGAAGAAAAAAAGCTTTTATCACTCATAAACCAATTTTTTGCTTGCGTCAATAGGACATTAAATGTTGATTGAGTTACGACCACAAATAGCTGATACATTTGCATATTTAATAGTTGGTCTAAAATACTTTAGATTATAGAAAATTGGATCTGTTTACTTCATAAAAATCACTCACAACACTAATATAATCGATATTATAAGCCTGTATAAAAAAATTATAATCAGGAAAAAAAGGAGTACAAGGAAAGTACAGATACTACCGTACTTAAGTAAAAAGACTTAGTTACTTCCTCTGTCTGCCTATACAGTATTATTTTTCATTTGATTAATTGCGTGCATGTCCAAAGCACAGAAGACCAGATTTGAACCTGGACAATATTATATTGATATAACAAATTATTGTTACTGAGAGCACGTTTTTGCTAAAACAGACTTTGTAATCTACTTTTTTGACCATTTATTATTAGGACGTCAAGCAAAGACACGTTCCCTAGTTAAATCAATCAAATAAAAGTAAAAATAAAGAGATGGAAAATCGATCGAAAACTTCAAACGTCGATAGAAGTTTGCAGCGATCGAATGGAAAAACCAGAATCGCTCAGTTTAGCTCATGTTGCCACATACTTAGACACACACATTCTGTAGTTGTGTAAATCACACAATAATACAATAACAGCTACGGTTTTTGAAGAAACAAAGTGTGAACTTGTGCCAGACCTGACTGAATGTGCGTTATTATGTTGCAATGATAACTGATAGGTGAACCTCTAAAAACGGACACTAAATATTATCGTTCAAATGTTGACAAAAGACACAAGTTCTGACACTAACAACAGTGGTTTTGTTTAAATGTCATTTGTTATTGCTATGGTTTATTCTGTGTTTTAAGGTAATAAAAAAAATGTTAATCTAGATTAACTAAAAAAAATGAAAATGACTGTGACTTTAGTGAATCGTCCCCTCAATAGTAGGACCTATTCTCAAAAATATGCCGGGGTCAGGGTCGCGGTTTGCAATGACTAAATCAGTCAAAATAACTAAATAAGAATGTATTATTATTATTTTTTTTATTTGCTATAAATAGTGATTTACCTAATGATTATTTTGGTAATTGTTTGGTAATCACAGGTTGTCACTTGAATATGCAGTTTTTGCCCAATTTGAGCCGAGGAAACATTGCTTCAAGTCGTAGATTTACAGGCAAGCTAGTGTTTGTATCAAAAACACTACATTTGCTCAATTTTCATGTCGGTTTTCTCTTCTATGTAGAGTTGGCATGTTCCCCTTGTGTCTGGGTAGGTTTCCCCTGGGAGCTCTGGTTTTCCCTGCCAATAAAAACATGTCCAGCAGTGCCTCTTCCCTGTTTACAGGATTATAGATGGAAATAAGACGTAAAATTAGAATCTGGTTTTGCAAAACGGTTTATATGCAATGTGAGTATGACCCACACAGCACATGCATTTTTATATTACTGTAGCATTACTTTTGTACTAAAGCATCTGTGTCGAACTTATTTTGGCCACATTGGCATCTTGATGGTCCTCGAAGGGTCAGTTGTAACTAAAATTAACTTTACTAATCTTTGACGTAAATAAATAATAGTTGTATTTGATTATTGTACATTTGTTTGAAGGGGCATTACTGAATACACATCTGCATTAGTCTGAAAAATGACTTACTCTTTAAGTTTTAGACAAATCTTTTCTTTAGGTTAAGACACCCAGATTACTAATACACTAATATAAAGTTTAAGTAGACCTTAAAGGACCTTGAGAGCCGGATTAAATGAGGTGGAGGGCCGCATCTGGCCCCCGGGCCTTGAGTTGACATATGTGTTCTAAAGTGTAGAGGGATCAATACTTTAAGCACGTAAAGCATTCCATTCATTATCTGTGCTTAACCATCGATAAAGTCTAAAAACATGCCCATTCTGAGTACGTCTCACTCGTCACAGTGTAGTATTAAAATACGTCGGTTCTGTAGTCCTTTTTGGCACTTTTTAGATATAATTATTGCGCTAAATTGCAAATTATGTGAGATTACAACTAGGTCATTGTGTGTTTTTGCAGTTTATGCTCACTTTCAATAATCACACATGCAATTTTCAATGAATCTTCTGGTAAAAAAAAAAAAACAGAAGTGACATTTGAACGGGCTGTGCAAAACGTAAAAAAATCAGAATTCAAAACGTTTCCTCCAATCAATTCCGTGCGTAACGATCGATGAAGCGTTTTTGTCTAGTTTACGCGCTGTTTTTTTCCCCATACCCAACTAGTCACACGTGTAGTTTCCCCCTCGTCTCGGTCCGATCGTCGGTTCAGTTCATCCTTCGCGTACCTCCTCGTACGTCAGCGCTTGTGCGGCAGAGAGGCGGCAGGAGGAGCTCGGACTCGCCTCTCTCCACATCGCTTTTTTCCTCTTTCCCCCCTCACACCACACACACACCACTCACATTTGACACTTTCTCCTCTAAGACGCACGCGCTGGGGAATCTAACCCGCAAACCTCTCTCTCTCTGTGTGTTTCAGTCAATGGACGCCTGCCATGGATAACCCTCCTCTCGCAGCCGAAGCAGTGTCTCCTCTTCTTCTTTCGCCACCTGCTTTTTCACTCCGCGTTTTACTGGCGCAGTGAAGCGAACCGACGAGATTTCTGTCATTTTATATTCCCGTTTCGACACCCTTCTTTTTTTTTTTTTTCCAATTTGGGGGATGGACCTTTTAACTATGGATACCTTGTGGAAATTACGTTACTGTCAGAACATGCCTTGACGCGCAAAAAGCTGGATATTTTTTGTTGGAGAAAGAAGAAAACGTGTCATAAAAAAGAGTGTGACATCTAAAAGCTGTGGGAGTATACGACACGAGTTTTTTTTTGTTGTTGTTTTTTTTTTTCGCGGAATTTATCAAGAAAAAGCAAACATGAAGATTGCCTGGCTTTGGGGTTTTAACGCGAGATTCCTCTGGCTACTACCGACGCTGTTGCTCTGTGTGGGATTTTGCGACGGGATGCCGCACGTACTGAGATTCGGTAAGTGCAAATTTATTATTATTATTTTTTTCTCGAGCTGGAAAAGTTTGCTGGTGCTGATTTGGGAGGATTAGGCTTGGTTTTTGACGGTGAAATGTCTCGTGTTGGTGGAGCTGGAGGATGTAAAGGAAAAGACAAGACAAGGGCGTGCGGTGAACTTGTTGCTTTTGTGGTGTTTTTAAATGGTAAAACAGTGGTGATTCCGGTGAAAATGGCGGCTCAAAGTTGATGGTTTGATTTGTTAGCTTAGCGTTAGTGGTGTATTTTGTGATTGAGCTGTCCAAAAAAAGTGGTTTTCTTTATTAATTACTTATTACAGCTTTCGTGTTGCCGTAATGTCGTGTTTATGGACGTAAATTAGCCAAGCTCCTTTAAATGTGTGTTGCGTACACATTTGCACTTTCGACACAGACGAGTGAATCTGAACTCACTAAAAATAGGATTTATTTAATTCATTTGATTTAAAAAAATGATTATGTATTGCATGCTGACGTAAATAATTTTCAAACATTATTAACAGAATTAGTTAACCGTTTTAGCTAGATTTTTGTTTGCTAGCATAGATTTAGAGCAGTTTTTCAGACACAAAAGTGAAGCAGATTTACCACCCTCTGCACAGCCAATCAGCTCTCATCCCAAAGAGTACGAATCATGACTCATACGGGTCTTTCTTAAAAGATGAAATGGAACAAAATGTTAGGTTCTTCATCTTTTAGTTGATGAATTAATCGATTGAGTCTTAGTCGACCAATTACTTCTTATTTTATTTAGATTGCGTTAGGGCTGTTGTCCTCTTGTCGCTTAGTCGATTAATCGGTCGATGGAGTCTTAGTCAACCAAAATGTATTTAGTCGATTATTTATTTTGATTAGGCTATACAGCAGCAAAAACCAGATGAATCAGCTAAAGATTTTTGTCTAAATCATTGGTCTAACTTCTACAAGATAAATACAATGTTTTTTATTCATTTTCTGTTGTTTTTGAACTCCATAGATTTTTTCTCAAACGCAGATTGGGTCAAATTATCGACATGTCTTTAGTCGACCAAAATTTCTTTGGCTGACTACAGCTATGTTGCTACATAGATTCAGGTCGAAAAGCAGAAATACCGAGGGAGCTTGCTGTATATTTGCATTGGCATGATCTGGCTTTTCCCATAGACTATACATATTTCTGTTACTTTTCTGTATAGGTGCATTTTAATAGAGCAGTAGTTCTTGAAGTGGGATGTGTGGACCAAAGGGCTCTTGGTCATCTACTGGGGGGTCACTAGAGATCTTTGCTTCATGCTTTACATTAATAAACATACAAATCAGTTAAATGTCCGTCAGTAATGCTTTCTTTATACACTATGTGATGTTTTTGAGCTGATAAGAGATCAAAATGTTTGAGACTGACTACTTTAGAGCCTGGTTTTGGTCCGAAAAAGTATCAGATCAAAATGATATTTTGGTAAATGTTGGCCATGCCCCCTTTTCAGTCGATTAATCCATCCACAGGACATGTCTTTAATCGATCATTGGTGACAGCTCTGGATAAAACTGGATTGTTTTTAACCGTACAGTGTCTTTGGGTGAAAGGTGCTTTCAAATAAAAGTATTATTATTAAAACGGTAATGACGCTGCCAGACAGGACATACTATTCCAGTGAATCAGTGACACAAACTGGCAGAAAGTCAAACTGGATTTGGTCCAATACTTGACACGTTTATTTCACTCCAGGAATTACCACTTCTTTAATGTTTGGGAAATTTATTTGAGATAAGTAGGGATGTAGCGTTATGCAAATCTTACGATACGATATTTTTTCAATTTGAAGCTCTTGATACAATATTTATCACGATATTATCTAATTGGAGCCCACAATATTGAGATTATGCTAACAGTAATAAGCATCAAAGAAACATTTTCCAGTCTTCCTTTTCTTTTTTTTTTTTCAGTGATTCCTTTTCTTGGTGCAAATCTGTGGCTTCTGACTAAATTGCTCTCTCACCATATTGACTACAAGGTCTTATTTTTTGGTTTTAGAATTGTATAATTTTTTTTTTGCATTTTTGCTGTCTTGAGTCTGAAATCTTGGCCGTACTCTTCTGAAGTTTGTCTTGCACTGTGTTGGTGTGACTTTATTATGGTGTTAGTGGATTTGAGCCTTTGTTGTATTGTTAAAAAAAAAAAAAAATCTGTAAAAATACTGTACATAAAAAAAAAAAGAATAAAGGTAATGAAAATGTATTTTCATAGAGCTTTAACAATGCTGAACTATGAACTAGTTTAATAATGGAATAATTGTTATATTTGCCAACAATTGGACAACAGTGATATGCTCAAATAGCTATAAGGTTGGAAATGAAAAAATTCATTTGTGAGCTCATCCCCGTTTTGTTGAAATGGTCATGTCATGATGCAGCAGTTTGTTCAAATAAGGGCTGCCAGATTGTTTAGGTCCACAACATAATAATACAACATAATAAACATTCAAAAATCGTGGCTTTCATTGTATTATTGTATTTATAGTGTGTGTGTAAGTCAGTGGCTGCATGAGCGAAACAGATCAATTCTGGCCTTTCGATTCGATCATTGCAAACTATTTACCATCCCTATTATATATGCATTTAGTCGACCAAAGAAATTCTTGGTCGACTAAAAACATGTCCCATAAACCGATTAATCGACTAAAGCATGTCCCATTGACCAATTAATCGACTAAAGCATGTCCCATTGACCAATTAATCGACTAAAGCATGTCCCATTGACCAATTAATCGACTAAACGTGTCCTGTCGGCCGATTAATTAACTAAGAATTGTCCCATTGGCCAATTAATCAGCTAAACGTGACCCGTCAACGATTAATCAACTAAACGTGTCCCATCGGCCAATTAATCGAGTAAAAAGGGGGCGTGGCAAAGGCTGACTGAAATCTGACTTTGTTTAAAGAGCATTCCAATTCTCATTGTAGTGACGAGAATCAAGTTTATTCCTTTATATCAAAATTCTGTTGGAAATTATAGTATTGTGACAACTCTGCAAGAAACCTTGCTCAAAAAGACTCATAATATTCTGTAGTTCATGCAAAACTGTAGTTTAAACTGAAAATGAAGAGGAAACAGTGTGTTTATATAAAAAAGGCAGTTCAGACCAATGATTCTGTTACTGTTGAATACAAATACTTATAATCTCAATAAAGGAATTAGTCGACTAATAACATTTTGGTCGACCGAGACTCCATCGACCGATTCATCGACTAAACGACTAAAGAACAACAGCCCTAAATGCATTGTTCTTTCTTCTATTTCTGTACAAACTGTTGTTTTTGCTTGAACTTAGCATTTTTATGACCAAAGCTGTGATTAAAGGGATACTTCAGTGCTTTTGCCATGCTTACTTTTTAGTTGATTTTAGTTGACACGTTTTTAGTCAGCTGTACTTTTTAACAGATTAGATTATATTAATTGAGAAATTGCAAGATCGAAACGTATTGAATCGTCAATTCTTTGGTGGCAGGTATTGAACTGAACGATCAAAAGTCAATCTTTTGTCAGCAGAAATGTGTGGTTAGGAGCTAAAGTCAAGCTTTGAGACAGAATACTGATCTATAATTTGTATTTAAAAATCAGATAAATGGGATATTGTAAAAGTTTTGTTTTTATTTATGTTCATACAATTGTTAATTTGTTTTTGCTAAGGTTGAACAAGATCAAATTGAAAATCGAGATCAATCATACTTTTTTCATACATTTGTAGCCTTTCTTATTTCCCATATAAACCGTGAACCTTCATCCATTTGCATATACGTGTAAAAATGAATAACGCTTCCACACATTGCCTATTGAACACAGTCTCCTCTTCTGTGTTTCCTCCCACACACCACTTCAACGCCGCTTTTCTCCTTCGATCTTTTGCAGAAAAAAAAAACACAACAACACACACACAGACTCTTTTTCAAACTGACCTCATCAACATTTAAACAGGCTCGATGCATATTTCATTCGGCCGTAAGATGCTGTCGATGTGAAGAGAAAAATAAATCAATCTGGACTCAGGCTGGGCAGGATCGAATCGTGAGCTCATCGCTGTCACAATCTGCTTTTTGGGTGAAACGGTCGTATCGTGATTTCACATTTCTTTACTTAATGCATCTGTCTGTTCCCAGCCTACTTCTCTTAGCCTCAGCGTTGCCATGTCTGCTTCTGTACAGCGACTTCGGGCTTCTTTTGTTGAAGGCTCGTATGGATTTTGAAGGTTGTGCTGCACTTTCAAGTCATACAATTGAGCAATTTCATTTACGACTGAAACATAGATTTTTAAACATATTTTCATGTATAAATGTTAATGGAGGTAATGATACGTTTTTAGAACAATATGATATATATCAATATGAAACCAAGAAATACGATTACAAAATGATTTGGGGTTTTTTGGCAATGATACAATTCGGAACCATACAGTTTTATAAAACGATATTTGATTTTGTAAAACATATTTATAAGAGTAATAAATATATTCTGCTTAATAACAATTATTTTTGATTGCAATAAAAAAAGACTTTTCTCCTTAATACACAAGTTTAGTATCATAATAAGTGAGCCACATTTCAGATGAGGGAAGTGTGTTGACATGGGGAGAACTGAGAACTTACTGATTCGATATTAAATCCACAAACATCTGCAGGCTCAGAGTTTAGACCCAAAGCACGTTGATGCCTCCTCTCAAGTACTGCACATGTTCCAAATGTGGCAGACTGGTTAGCTCTGTGGACTGGTTCAGTTATCCTCTTGGGTTATCCTCTGGGAGACTTTGCTTGTTTTGTGGTCTCCGCTGTCCGCACTCTCATGGACACGGGACCTGCACCGGGACAGATTTGTTGGTTTGGAATACAGCGCTGTCTGTCTGCTCTGCTCGTTAGATTCTGTGTGAAACATGTGCTGCAGGCGCATGATGATGATGACGCAGCATGGAAGCCCAGCATATTAAAAGCACATTTAATGAAACATTTATGTAAAAACACACTACTAAGAATGTTGTTTGTATGGTTGTGTATTATGTTTCGCCATATATCTAGATAAAACGCATTTGTTGTGCTTAGATTCGAAGCAATTCAAAGTTGCATCGATGTGTGGTCAGGATTAAGGTCAACTAGTAGAACGCCGATCGATGCAGCGGATTGTCAGGACTATGTATCGATACTTCTAATATGTCGGTAAATCGATACACCTCTAATAAACGTCGATTTTATGTTGGGAATTGCCGGAAGCTTGATTTGCAAAGACACACAATTTTTTAATGAAGTTATTATTTCAATATTTTTTTATTGCAACTTTGTAGTTTCTTACATTTTCTCAAAGGTTTGGTCACTCGTTTCTCTCTGACAACCTTTCAGAGCTGGATTTAGCCCTCGACAGTGAAGAAAGAACCAGATGATTGTATTTAACTCAAAGGCATTCAAAATAGAAAAGAATCAGCACATTTGTGGATTTGTGAGATGATTTTTAGTGCGAAGAGGGAACAGGTGTGAGTGTGGAAGTCTCTAACGTGCTCTGAAGGAGGCTGGCATATGATTTTTAATGCTTCCACAGAGAGGTCAAGGCCAGTGGCTGGAATCACACGGAACAGCTGCCGCCAGAGGAAGCAAATGAGGCTAAGGATGTCATGATGTAAACTTAGAATGTTGTGATTATCATTAGTCAACATTCACGATTAGTTATCCTGACCAAACAACAGTCAGACTTCTTTCATTCTCATAGTCTTATGTCATGATATCAACTCTTTATTAAGTTTGTGACTAGGGATGTCATGATATCAAATAGGGCTGGGCAATATTGTGATAAAAATCAAATTGTAAGCTCATCTCTGTGACAATCTGCTTTTTTGTGTGATTTCCTTCTTCTCTATTTGATGCATCTGTCTGTTCAAATACATAGACTATTTTTTCCAACTTGTTACTTTTTAAGGTGAGATTTTCACACTGCAAACACAATTAAGGTTTGAAATCGGACAACTTCCTCTCCATAAGCTTTCTACAATTCTTCAGTTGTAGTCAGAATGGTCAAATTTCTTCAATTTGGACTTAAATTTATCTTGTTACAAGCAACAAAGTGAAACTGGAAAGGACCACTCAAGCCAATCAGAGAGTTCCATTCGGCTCCTGTTAAGAACTAAAATGTTTATTTATTCAGTTCAGACTGAACTCAGTCCTCTCATTATGTGCTGCATTTTCATACACGTTTTTATTGGAAAACACAAAGTTTACTAATCAAGATAGGTACCCCAACTTGAGTCTCAGAGTTGCCAAACCCAAGTTTTTATAGCAACTTTAGGCTTCTTTTTTTTAAAGTCTCTTTTGGACTGCGCTTTTAAAGGACACATATTATGCATTTTTTGTGTTTTTTTTTTTCCTTCAAACCTGCTCCGAAGCCCCTCCACTTTGGAATCTCATGCACCAGGACTAATAAAAAAGTCTAATAAAGTCACACAAGGGTTGTGTGTGTTATTACACAGGTTATGCAATCAAACCAATCTTGCCTGATATGCTAATCCTGCAGAAATGCTCAAAACAAGTCTGGACTATTTTTGGACTTAAAACAGAGCAGAAGATCTCAGAGATTTATCTATGACATCACAGGTCTATCTATGACATCACAGATCTGGGACATTCAGAACAGTGTTTTGGGAGAACAAAAGATATCTCACAAACAAAACTTCAGCAGCATTTTGGTGAGGAAGCAACTTTGCAATAGGATTAAAAACTCAAAAAAGTTGATTATGCAACATAATGAACATTCAAATATCGTGGCTTTTATTGTATTATTGTATTATAGTGTGTGTGTAAAGTGTCCTCTAAGTCATAAAAGGAATGAATCTTAGCATTTTTCAAGTCTAATTTATGGAAAAATATTAATTTATTTTAATGAAACATGTTTTTTATTTAACACTAATGTTCTAATTGATTGATTATTTTATTCACTTTTTATTGAAGGACTGAAGTCGCTTGTTTTCCCTGAAAATCTGGCAACACTGGTCAGCTTTTGACTGCTGGATTTAGCTGTGATAGTGAACTGTAATTACCTCAAAGACAAGAGGAAAATAAACGGGCTACAAGAATCGTGATCAAATTGAAATCATGATCTGGCTCCCAAAAAATCGTGATGTAAATGATGTGCCATATCGCCCAGTCCTACAATTGTATTTGGATTTGGATTACCTGATATCAACCACTACAAGTGTAAGGACTGACATTTTCTGATCAAAACATTAGAAATTGGTTATACAATGCCTAACTGTACTAGGGCAAGTCACAACTAAACAACTTGAGCTGAATAAAAGTCAAACATTATTCTCCATCAACACCAGTTTGTAAATTACTCTCATGTGTCAATCTATCTACAGAAAAATAATACAGTCATTTTGTTGTTTGTTGCATCCATTGAAATTGTGCAGACCTTAATTTGAACTACTTTGATTTAAATCCTGAGACTAGACAATCAGACCAAGTTGATGTTTTATTTGCATAATGTGCATTTGCTTTGAGCCGTATTCTCTTTTGATTACATTATGCAGCAGAGATATCAATCATTTACATTGATTAGACACCTGTGACTATAAGTGATAGTTTGGATTATTTGTTGACTTACTCGGCTGTCTTGACTGTGTTATTGTCAAACAGAAAGAACAATACGTACAGATATATATATCTTTGTGGAGTCACATATGATACATTACAGGTTATAGTTGTTTGTATGTTGGTCAAAAATGTGCAAAACTGCCATGCAAAAGTGCTGACGTCAAGGTATATTGCCTTAAATGTGCAAAATATAAATTCTTTGAAATATTACCTTTTTTTTTGACAATAATTTAAAAATGTGTCTGCTGGCTTTCCTCAGACTGTAGCTGGAGGATATTGCAGTAATTCTCTCCCCTCTTTGCCCAAGTACTCCCAATCACTTTTAGGTAGGTTTTAATAAAGGGGAATAATGTCAATAGGAATGTTCATAGTTAGGTAATTAACTGATTAACTGTGACTTAACGGTGTGTGCTCTTTGACCGGTTAACTGACGAAATATACATTTACTCCAGCAGATGGCGCTACAGCCCCTGAACAGCTCTGGGTCTGTCAGAGTGAAAACTAAAGATGCATAAAACTACAAAAGAACGTGTTTATGGACTAATGTCATCATTTTATTCACTTGGATTTCATGTTGAGAAGAACAGACTGAATTATTCAGCGATTGCCTTGGACAATATCGATGTTTAATTGTCCATTACGACTAACACTAGTAACTCTAAACTGTGACTTCTTATTCTTGAGTGTTTTTAGTGAACGCACACTACATCAGCTCATTAAAACAGCATTCACTCATGTGCTCAAAACAATAATAAAAAAGTACTGCGTTAACGTAATTGATTATTGACTGCGAAGAAACATTTGAAAACGAGCATCCCTAGTCGTCACTTTTGTATTTTCTTGTTTTCATAAAATGTATGATCGAAATCGCCCAGTATTATTCAAAACTGACCATAAATCACATAGATAAATTAGCTTACAGGTAAAAGGGTCATAAACTGAACCATTCCAACTACCACCTTGTACTTACTTTCAAACTCTTGCTTTCTGTTTTTGTCATCATAGATTATTTTTTCAGCTGGTAGAAGCTCTAAAGTCTTCATATTCAGTGTTTAAAATGATGAAAACATGTCTTTAGTTTGCTTTACAGAATCATCTTACATGAATGCACTTAAACATGATCGGTTGAGTTCATAAACCCATGACTTTGTATTATATAGAAACTGTAAAAATATTGATATGCGGATCGATACGTCCCTTCAGGCTCCTCATCTGAACATTTGGACCGTTCTCAGTTTATCCATAAATGCGTGTGTGTGTGTGTAAACTGACATTTATTTGTGCGAGAGCTGCTGCGGCGGCGGCGATGGTGGATTAGTATGAAGGTCACTCGTAATGGGGCAAAACAGAAAAACTCCACTTGGAAAAACAAGTCTGGGAGAGAAGCGTATGTCGATATCTGAGCAGAAACGTCGACATTACATCCTCCAGATTCAGCAGGACGTGGAGAAAGTCAGAGTGAGAGAGGGGAAGGTCGAAAACTGTGGCAGTACGAGAAGAAGAGGTGTCAACGGATTTAGCACACAGATACCAAAAAAGACTCATGTCCTAGCTCAAGCATTAGCGAAAGGGCTGTGCGCTATTGATCATTTTCCTGATAACAATATTTGGACAATATTCTGTCAGTTCAATATCGATGTATTAAGAAAGTCAGTGTAATCCCTCATACGTCCAGAAGTGATCCATAGTAGGAAGGGTTCAAAGTTGTCATCTGGACATCGTATTAAAGATTGAGACATTTAGACTGGCTGTATTTATACTAAACTGAGTTTAGCCCTGCCCCTAAAAAAATCAGAATCAGACTAACAATAGAGAGGAAGTAGACTAACGATAGAGAGAAAGTAGATGACCAGGAGGCAGACAACTATAGGGATGAGGCAGACTAACAATAGAGAGGATTTAGACTAACAATAGAGAGGAATCAGACTAACAATAGAGAGGAATCAGACTAACAATAGAGAGGAAGCAGACAACCATAGAGAGGAATCAGGCTAACTATAGAGAGGAATCAGGCTAACAATAGAGAGGAAACAGACAACCATAGAGTAGACACAGAAAACTATAGACAACAATCTGAAGAAGACTAACAATAACAACAATCTGCTTCCTCTCTAGTGCAGCAGGCTTCAATATGAGAAAGCAGACAACAGTAGAGAGAGGAAACAGACTAACAATAGAAAGGAAGCAGCCTAACATTAGAGAGGAAACAGACAACCATAGAGTAGACACAGAAAACTTTAGACAACAATCTGCTTCTCTCGAGTGCAGCAGGCTTCAATAGAGATGAAGTAGACAACAATAGAGAGGAAGCAGCCAACAATAGAGAGGAAGCAGACAACAATAGAGAGGAAGCAGACAACAATATAGAATAAGCAGACAACAATAGGGAGGAAGCAGATGACAATAAGAGTAAGCAGACAGCAATAGAGAGAAAGCAACAACAATAGGGAGGAAGCAGATGACAATAGAGAGGAAACAGACACAATAGAGAGGAAGCAGATGACAATAGAGAGGAAGCAGACAACAGTAGAGAGGAAGCATAGGACCCACTGAACCAGTTCAGTAACAGGTTAGGTGAAGCCCTCCTCTGGGCAGGGCTAAACTCAGTTTGGTGTAAATACAGCGAAGCAATCAGGTTCAAATCAGTCAAAATACTACTAATTCTAGGCACACAGTTCTTGTTTTCTGATTTAAGACATTTTTTTACTAATGTGTTTAATTATCAAAGACATTTTTGTCAAGTTATCTACAAAAGTGCAGCAACCTCCCATTATATTTTTTCCCCTTTTTATCAAGTTCTTTGAATTGCCTAATGTTCAAATTATGATTTATTTAAGCTCGCCTTGAATTAAGTAAATGCATTACTTATTTGATTTTGTTTTGTAAATGAGGTCCTTTGTAGCATGTTTTTACTGCATAAGTATTACATTTTTGCATATCTATTTATATCAAAGACGTTTCCCAGCCAACTAGACGGTCAGTTTTGGTTTACACAATCACATTTCTTTCTATTCTCTCAAATGTTTTTTGATCTAATTGAAATTTATACTTTGGACAATGTAATTTGAAAACATAATGAGCAGTAATTTGATTTTACTTGGCGCAGTTCTAAATGAAATGCAGGAATAGAAAAAACCTCGACCATCTTTTGTGTTATATTTTTAGTCTTCTCCACAGTTATGGCTGAGGAAAAGACATGAGCTAAGCATCCATTTTATAAACAGCCTCCCTCGTCTGGTCTTGTTTTCCTTTCTATGCAAAACCAAATCTCTTCCTCCTCCTTTTGCTTTTGTGAGACTGTCCACATATTACCCTCTCTTCTCTCTCTCTCTCTCTCCCTCTCTCTTTTTTTCTCCCCTCCGTCTTTTTCCTTTCTCTATCCATCTCTCTCATCCTTCTCTCTCTCTCTTCAGTCTTTCTCTCATCCTCTCTGTCTCTTCTCCCTCCCTCTCTGTCTCTCTCTCTATCTCCCGATCCAAAACACAAGCTAAGCTAAATGTGCCCAGAGTCTGGCGCTGACAGATGGCTCAAAGATGCTGCTGGAAAGTTTGATGGAAAGATGCGCGCGTTGGTTCGTTTCTCTCGAGCTCGGAAAGAGAGAGAGAGAGGAGGAAGAGAGAGAGGGAAAGGCAGAGGAGGGAGAGAGAAGGGGGAAAGGCCGAAGGGAGAAAAAAACGTGACTCTTGTCTACCATTTGTCCGTAGAGTCAGCAGTGCGTCATATTGGGTAGGCTGCAGGTGAATCGATGAATCGGAACCAGTTGATTACTGAAATAATCATCAACTAATTTGGGAAAGGAACAATTGTTAACTGGTCTTTATGTTTCAACACATCTTTAGCTGAGAAATGTTTCCAGACTGTACAAAATGAATTCGAACAACAAAATTATGTTTGGGAGTAGCGTTGTGGTCGTTTAGTCGTCGATGGCGTCTTAGTCGACCGTATTTTTAATAGTCGGCACATTTTTTTCTTGTTAGAATACATAGACAACAACAAAAGGAGTGAATGTTGTTGAAGAGTTGGGACCAAGTCATTGGTCTAATGTGCCTTTTATACATGAATACATTTTGGGCTCAGTTTGGCTCAAATATATGGTCTGAACAAAAAATATTTCTTAGTTTTAGACCTTTAGTCACGCCCCCTTTTAGTCAACTAATCGTTCGATGGGAAGAATTTCCTTGAAGCTCTAGTTTGGAGTGAGCAGATTCAGTGCACGCTGACACTCGCTTCTGAAATGAAAATTGTATGAAAACATTTTGTAAATTTTGTGTTTTTTTTAAAAGATTTTTTAGACTGTAAACAAAATGTCATGGTTCACAGGTCAAATATTTCAGTTTGTAGCCGTAGTAGACGGCTTGGATGAGTGCATTTTAACACACTCAAGACTGCTTGACACACGACACCTCATTGCTTCCAAATAATAGCCCAACAAAATAATTGTTAGTTGAAGAAAGTTCTGTGGGTGTGAAAGTCTGCCACCTCGTTAGCATTTAGCTCCCAGCTACTGTTAGTATTGTCGGACATATTTAAATATTTGGACTGTGGCGGGGCATCCTGCTATATGACCCTTTTTATTCGTTCCTATGGAGCTCAACAGTGACCGCCCACTTCCTGGTTCCATAATCTCGGACCCCATGTTAAATTACCATAGGGGATTAGATAAAAAATTATATTCAAAGTTTGGAAACGTCCTCGGAGCTAAGCAGCTATGTGATGAGTCAGAAGCATAAGAACTACATTTATGTTCAAAAAACCCTTTTTTTTAAGCTTTATAAACTGCAAAGTTTTTACGACATTTTGCTGAATTTTAAAAGCCTATGGCACTTTAACATGGGGTAAAATACTTCTGTAACCAGGGCGATCTTCCACTGTTGAGCTCCATCGGGACAGCTGCTGTCCCGCATTTCAACCAGAGCTTACTGTTAATAGAATAATTGTCTAAACAACAAAATAACGAGCCACTGACTAGATCAAAGCCACAAAAGAAGGATCCGAATCTGAAAATACTTTTAAAATCTTTTTAAATCACATAAAACTAGGGCTGTAGTTCTTTAGTCGTTTAGTCGATTAGTCGGTCGATGGGGCTTTAGTCGACCAAAATTTGTATTAGTCGACCCAGCCCGAGCCCGCACACGTCGTGTCCGAACCCGACCGGAACCTGTGCCTGAGCCCGAAGAGAGCCCGTCCCGCCCACTCACTGAACTGTGGCATTTTAATGACAAAAAAAAGCTTCTTATGATGTCCAACGTGTTTAATGTAAGTGTGTCTCGCCGCTAAACGCGCTTCCTCCACCGCACATTCCTCTCTTTCTTTCTCTCTCTCTCTCTCTCTCCTCTCTCTCTCTCTCCCTCCCTCTTGTTCCTTCTTTTCTCCCGCGTGCGCAACGTGCGCACTTTCTCTCTGCTTCTTCCTCACCTTTTACTTGATCCGCGGGGATGAAACGAAAGACGTGCCTTCCCCGTCTTTCGTTCTCCTTTCTCTTTTACCTGCTCCGCGCTTATTCACAAGTCTTCTCTCTCGCTCTCTCCTCACTCTCGCGCCGTGTAGTTGGCCACTTAAACACTGACTTTTTTGGTAACACTTTAAAGTACCGCCCGCTAGTTAATAGGTAACTACGGGGGTACTTACTGGTACTTACTGGTACTTCTGGTGTTAGTACCAGTGGTAGTTACTGGTAACTACAGTGGTACTTGTAGTGGTACTTAGAGTCACAAGTACTGGTAACTAAAGTGATAGTTACCAGTATATTTAGTATTAACTACAGTGGTAGTTCACTGTCAGTTACTATAGTAATTGATAGCTAACTAACACTGACAGCGGGTCGTATTTTAAAGTGGACAAAGGTGGTACTTCACTGTCAGTTACTATAGTAATTAATAGCTAACTAACACTGACAGCGGGTCGTATTTTAAAGTGGACAAGGTGGTACTTCACTGTCAGTTACTATAGTAAACTCACTCCCTCAGGTATAGGAACCCACAAACAAACTGGGCCAAGGGGAGCGTTCCCTTTAGCTCAATGCGTTTGTCAGGTTGACCGGCGCGTGGGAGACCCGGGTTCGACTCCCGCTCAGGACAAGTGTAAGACCATACCCGTTACACTATCAATTACTGTAGTAACTGACAGTGAAGTACCACCTTGTCCACTTTAAAGTATGACCCGCTGTCAGTGGTAGTTAGCTATCAATTACTATAGTAACTGACAGTGAAGTACCACCTTGTCCACTTTAAAGTATGACCCGCTGTCAGTGGTAGTTAGCTATCAATTACTGTAGTAACTGACAGTGAAGTACCACCTTGTCCACTTTAAAATACGACCCGCTGTCAGTGTTAGTTAGCTATCAATTACTATAGTAACTGACAGTGAACTACCACCTTGTCCACTTTAAAATACGACCCGCTGTCAGTGTTAGTTAGCTATCAATTACAATAGTAACTGACAGTGAAGTACCACCTTGTTCACTTTAAAATACGACACGCTGTCAGTGTTAGTTAGCTATCAATTACTATAGTAACTGACAGTGAAGTACCACCTTGTCCACTTTAAAGTACGACCCGCTGTCGGTGTTAATTAACAGTTAATTAATGTAGTAACTGACAGTGAAGTACCACCTTGTCCACTTTAAAATACGACCCGCTGTCAGTGTTAATTAACAGTTAATTAATGCAGTAACTACCAGTGAAGTACCACTGTATTAAACTGTACAAGAAGACCAGCTGTCAGTGTTTTTTTTTTTTTTTTTGGAACTATTACCAACTTTATTTACTAGTAACTACTGTTTAAAGCTCAACCAGCTGTAGTGTGCAAATATTTTTTGGGGTTTATCGATAACATTTTGTAAATTGTTAATGTGTTTCATATCTGTTGTGGCTGTGAGCATAATAAAGAGGTGTCTCTTTGTATTAGATTGCCCAGTGTTTGATTTTTATCATAATCTGTATTATACACAATCATTTGCGGTAATTAAACTTCTTTCATGAACAGTCCTTTACCTTTGTTTGTGTAGCATCACAAATAGAACACCAAGATTACAGGCAAATTAAAGTTATCACTAGAGGGTACCGTATTAAGTACCAACTAATTAGTACATAATGATGGCCTAGGATAATCCGCAATTTCATTCACAAAAGTAACCAAGTACTATCACTTATAAATTAATACTATTAACTAAGCGTCAAACTGTACTTTAGTGACCAGTACTAGTGTGACGCTAGTAAAGGTACGACTACAAGTCGTACACGTCTTACTAGTAAAGGTACGACTTTGGTACTGTAAGCAGCCGACCGAAGTACCATAAGTAGCCGGTGACCGTAGTTACTCATATTAACTCGTGGAGCGCGTATTTTAAGTAACGTCAATGTAAGTACTAGTAACTACCAATGCTATTAATACTAAATATACTGGAACTGTCACTTTAGTCAAACAAGTTACTTGTGAACTCATAAGTACAACATACAAGTACCGGAACTGTAGTATACCAGTAATACACTGGTACTCGAACACCAGAATACCACTAGTACCCCGTAGTTACTATTCAACTAGTGGGCGCTAATTATTAGTAACTGTCAATATGTAACTAGTAACTACCACTGTAGTACATCCTAAATATACTGGTAACTGTCATTTGTACCAGTACTTATGTGATTCTAGAGACCCACTCAATACCATGTAGTTACCAGTCACTACACACTGGACTAACACCAGAAGCTACCGAGTAAGTACCGAGGGATACCCGTAGTTACCTATTAACTAGCGGGCGGTACTTTAAAGTGTTACCACTTTTTTTTTTATCACTGTGGTTTTGCGCTGTGTTTTGACGCGGCTGTCAATCATCCGCGAAGCACACGTGTTCAGTGCGGCTCTGCGTCTTGGTCCGAACCCGGCGGCCCACATTCTCACGTAGTTGTCGGGCCTGCACGGGCTCGGGCCCAGAATCTAAACTCTGCCTTTTTTGATATAAACACACTGTGTATATTCATTTTCTGTGTAAATTGTTGTTTTAGCATGAACTCCATTGCCTTTTGCCTTTTTTGCGTCAGATAAATTGTCAGATCAAACTATATTTTTTTTTAGCTTCAGAGCTTTAGCCACGCCCCCTTTTTAGTTGACTAATCGGTCGATGGGACATGTCTTTAGTCGACCAAGAATTTCTTTGGTTGACTACAGCCCTACATAAAACTAAGTATTATCAGTTTTGCGTAGGCAGGTGCAGGTGCTCTGTGTTATAATTTAGTTTTTTCGGACAGAGTGACTGAGGAGGAAGATGGGACTGCAGACTTTGTGACTGCACTACCAGCAGGAGTTTAGGTAGTTTTATTCTTCTCCATGTCTTCAAATCTATATTTCACACAATAGATTTCTTAAATTTGCTGTGTGAGTTGAATATTTTGAAGTTACAATTTCAAGTTATAGGAGCATACAACTTAAGGTCGAGTGTTCATAATTAACTGCTCCACAGGACAGAGCTTTAAGGTAAACTGCCCAATTCGTTTTCACAACTGATGCATCCATTCACACAGAGCTGCCAAACAACTTTAACACTCTTTATAAAGCAGTTTTCAGAGCATCGCTGTGTCTAATTCAGTCGTACCACTCAACACTTTCTTTGTAAACCGCTTCCATCGACTCCATTGTTCTGATTACACACTCATTCCCTTTCTGCTAACGACGCGGGCTCTTCTCACACTTCAACCTATCTGCTCTCCGCGATGTATGACCGATTAGACGTCAGAGGAGGAAATTACAATGATGAGTCCGACGCTCGCATATCTAAACGCTCGGCTCGGCGACATGAAAAAGAAATGAATGGATGGAGGCTGATAGTAAATTACACACGTACGGAGGAGAGGCAGGTCCGCGCTGATAAAAAAAAAAAAAAACTTCTGTGATCTCTGCGTGTTAGATTGACTCTGGATCTGTCGCTGTTACGTCGGTCGTATTGTGTGGTGTCTTCTCTCTCTTTCTCTCCTTCCTCTCTCTTTTCTCTCTCTCCTGCCTCTCGCAAACCACTTATCCACCCCTTCTTTCCTCTCCCCCTCTCTCTTTCTCTTTTGTCTCTCTCCCTCTGTACCACTCTGCCTTCAATCTCTCTCTCTCCTCTTTCTTCCTCTCTCCTGATCCTCTTCACCCCTCTCTCTTCTTTCTCTTTGCCCCCTCTCTCTTTCTTTCTTTCTCCTCTCTCTCCCCTCCTTTCTCTTCCCCCTCTTGAACCACTTCTCTTCCCCTTCTTTCCTCTCTTCTCTCTCTTTCCTCTTTGTGTATCTCCTTCTCTCCCCTCAATTCTCTCTCTTTCTCCCTCTCTCTCTCTCCTCCTTTCTCCTGACTCTCTTGCACTACTCCCCCTCTCTCTTTTTTCTCTCTCCTTATGTTCCACTCTCTCCCTTCAATCTCTCTCTCGCTCCCTCCCTCTCTTTCTTCTATTTCCTGTTCTCTCATTATTTCTTTCTCCTCTCTCTCTTTCCCCTCCTTTCTCTTGCCCCCCACTTAGCTCCCCTTCTTTCCTGCCTCTCCCCCTTCCTCTTATTTTCTCTCTCTCCTGCTTCTCTCAAACCTACTCATCTCCCCCTTCTTTAATCCGACTCTCTTCCTTCAATCTCTCTCTTGCTCCCTCTCTCTCTCTCCCCCTCTTTTTCCTCTCTCCTGATCCTCTTCACCCCCTCTCTTTCCCCTCTTGAACCACTTCTCTCCCCCTTCTTTCCTGTCTCCCCTCTCTTTTCCCCATGTCTCTCTCCATCTGTCCCACTTTCTCTCTCCCTTCAGTCTCTCTTTTTTCTTTCTCCTGATACCCTTTACCTCTCTTCTTTTTTATCTTTTCTCCCTCTCTGTCTCTTCTCTTCTTCGCTAACGTGTCTTTCTGCCCTCTCTCTCCCTTTCTCTCCACCCCCCTCGCTCTCTCCCACTCTCTCATTCCCTCTTTCTCTCAATCCCTCTCTCCCTCCTCCTCTCTCTCTTCTCTAACCTTCTCTCTGTTCTCTCTCTCTCTTCCTACTCTCTTCTCCTCTCTCCTTTCAACCCTTCTCTCTACCCTTTTTCTCCCACCTCTTTCTCTCCCCACACTCTCCTTCACTTATTCTCCACCTCTCTCTCTCTTTCTTTTGTCATATTCCTCCACAGGCAGCTCATCGTGGTGTTTACTCACTCCAGCGAAGGCAAACAGTAAATAAATGTGTTTTTAAATGGCCGTGTTTGTCCTGGTCACAGTATTTCTCTCTTTCTGTCCGTTCACTGTTGGAAACATAAAACGCTGCAGAACAAGAACAAAGCTACGAGAAATGTTTACTCACTTAATAATGGTCATTGCAAACAAACCAATTGGCTTTTTATCTGTTTTTTTTTTCATATCATCAAAGTAAGTAGTATATATTATTTTATTTTCACCCGTTATTACATAAAGAAGTCATTATAGTTCTATAATGTCAGTTCACTAAGTTGTAAGGATACAACATTTATTTGTGTGTTTTCTCATTAGATTTACAGACGGAACAGTTTAACATGTTTATTTATATTTATTTATTGAAGCTCAATTTTGGACACATTTATGGATAGGATTGAAAGTGAAACTAAACACAGAACCAACTTTTTCACAATGAGTGTGTTTAAAGTAGAGATGCACCGATCCGATACTGGGATTGAATGTCCTGGATCGAGTATCGGCTCCATGATATCGATTCAGCCCCTATTTTGTCCCGCCCACTTGGCTTGAAAATGCACTTCCTGTTTAGTTCTGTTAAGGTAGCTAACGTGTTTGTTTGTCTGTCTTGTGGGGCAATTTTAATTAAATATAATGACAGTTAAAATTAACCCATCGACTGAAATCTACAGGCTAATGCAGCTAAACAGGAAGTGCATGTCTAGAAAAGTAGGGGGACAAAATAGGGTCAATAGGCTGATGATGAGCCAGAATGTCTCATAATGTTTGACATTTTATTCCCTCTCTCTCTCTCTCTCTCTCTCTCTCTCTCTCTCTCTCTCCTCTCTCTTCTCTTTTTTTCTCTCTCTTCTCACTCTCCTCTCTCTTCTCTTTTTTTTCCTCTTTATTCTCTTAATTCTCTCTTCTCTCTACCAGTCTGTCTTCTCTTCTTTCTTTCTTTCTTTCTTTCTTTTCTCTCGTCTTTCGTGCTCTCTCCTCTTGCTCACGCGCCTCGCGGGTCTTTGCTCTCTTGTTCTTCTGCCTTCTCGAGTGTTTTGCTCGTTCTCTCTTTCGTCTCTCGTCGTTCCCTCGCACTCAGGGTCGGGGTTGTCGTCTCTTTTCTTCATCGTGGTGTCTTGGTCTCTTATTCTCTCAGTGTGCCGGTCTCGCATGTCATCATGGATGGTGGTGTTGTCAGTGCTGTGGCTCTAGTCTCCGTTCATACTTTCATCTTTCTTCTCGTTCTCTCTCTCTCTCTCATCGATTCAGTCTCAGAGGGTGGGGCGTCCCCGCGTGCATCGATCATTCAATGATGCTTCTCTCTCTTCTCTCCAATCATCGTTGCTGCTGGGTCTCTTCTTCGTGTCTGTTCTTCGATCCTCTCTTCGGAACTATCATTTCTCCTCTCTCTTCTTAAGTTGTCCAGTTTTGACTTGCAGTATAAATAACACTTATGTTTTGAAAAGGAGAAAAGAGCTATTTCAGTCCTTACACAAGTATCGGTTGATATCGGGTATCGCAGATGCTTAACTCTAAAGTATCGGGATCGGTATCGGAACTGAAAAAGCTGGATCGGTGCGTCCCTAGTTGCAGTTATGTGTGTAAAAACTCTGTCAGTGCATTAAAATTAGACTTTATTTTGAACAGCAACGAAATGGAATTGATTAGCTGCAGATTTGGGAACAAAAGATTGATCGAATCCAACTTTTTTTGTATTTATAAACGGCTTCATATCCATTTTCTTCATTCATTGTTATTTTTGTGTTTTCATGCTCAGATTGGGTCAGATAATTGGTCCAATAAAAACATTTGCCACGCTGTCTTTCTAGTTGTTTAATTGGTTGATGGGACATGTCTTTGGTCATTTGACTCAGATGGATAAGCTTTTCTTATTTCCAATTTTAGACAAAACATTTCACATGTACTTAGGACAGTGTACAATTACATTAAGCACAATGGCAGAGATGCTTGTACCAGATTCAACATTATTTACATATGCACAACACAAATTAAAATGCAACTTATATACACAGTTCAATCATCCAGTTGACATTCCATAACCATGTAATCAAAGTTCACACTTACACTTCTCCTAACTGTTCCTAGCAATAAGCAGAACCCAGCCAAAAACACATTCATATAAATATTCATACACATTCATATTAAAGTTCATTGTCTCCTAAAAGTGCATACATGTTTGGTTCTCTAAAAAACATGCTTTCACCTTTGTGGTGAAAACTCAGATGGGAGCTTATTCCACTGTTTAATGGCCCTATATGAAAAAGAAGATTGGGCTAGGGCAGTTTTACATTTAGGAATGTTACACTGTCCTCTTGTGGTACCTCGTGTTGTTCTTGAAGCCGTATCTGCCGAGCGCTGGATGAATTCTGTCAGTGGTGGAGGGGCCGGGTTGTGGAGGATCTTGAAGGTCAGTTGAACATAAGCAAGTGAAACAAAATTATCAAAGTATAGCATATTGTATTTGGCAAGTAGAAAAAGAATCTTGAAGTGCAAGCACAGAGGCGATATATCAAATTTTAGACCCCATAGGAATGAACTAAACAGGAAATGAACCTACCGGCAAGATGTTTGCATTTTTGAAAATAAGCCAACTAACAATTAACAATAATGATTCATGCAGATCGATGTTCGAGCAACAAAAAGTTCTTGGGTCTAGTCAAAATGTTTGGTTTACAAAGTTATTAGTTGAATAAACTGGCTTTTACTCAACACAACCTATTAACACGGACAAAAAAGTTTAAAGGTGCACTGTGTAACTTTCTAGAGGTGAAAAGTGGTTTACACAATTCAGTAAAACTATGAAGTTAAAACTAGGGCTGTACTCGATGTATCGGTATCGGGATATATCGTGACAAGCTTGTTGGCAATACGCGTATCGTACAGGGAGGTGTATCGGGATGCTTAAACTCACTATAAATTTTATATTCATGAACATGTACTGCTGCTTTAAGGCTGAAAATTTAGCTGAAAAGTTACTTATTCATAGAACACTTGTCCTTGTATTAAAAGAAGTGTGAAAATACATTCTTCTGCACATTTTGTTATTGTACATAATCAACGTTACATTCTTAGCATTTGTTTTAAGGAGGGCTATACTCGAAAACATGTTTAAACATTTAACACAGGTAGTATACAAGATTTTTTTTATAGTTTTTATGCATTTGGTCATTTTAGTCAGTAAAATATTTTGATATGTATTGGAATATACATGTATCGGGATACGTATTGTATCGTGACCCCTGTATCGGGATGCGTATCGTATCGGAAAGCTCTTGGTAATACCCAGCCCTAGTTAAAACTACACTTTGGGACTTTCTGAATGGAGATAAATACACTTTATGCCATAATATGTAAAAAGATCTGTTAAAGGAACCGCTTTTCTGTGGAAACAAGCATGTTTGGGCCCTCCTCCAGGCCAAATAATAGACTATTTTGTGACCATGCAAGCCCGTTGAAAGCAAAAATACATTTTTTTATTAATATATTTAGTGCGACAAAGGCAACTAAATGACAAAAATATGCATTTATTCAAGTTTATTTTGGGGCAAAAAAGTGTGCAGTGCACCTGTAAAAATATTGTCTAAATAGAGTTATCAAGATAAATAACTAGATACAAAATATCTAGTTATTTATTATTGTCAGTTTTCTTAATATATTTTCCCATCCCAAAAAGTCCCATAATAATTATACTTTCAAATCGTAGCTCACTACAAATGCCTTCTCTTTTTATTTAGACGCACAAGATTTTTATAGTTACTCCCTAAATAAATAACTGGTGTAATATGCTGTATATTTAGAAAAAAAAAAAAAACGTGCGAATTCCGAATCTTTCTAAACAGAAATGGATTAGAAAAACTCGACTGGAGCCACATCAAAGCTCAGTGAAGCAATTATAGACTGTATTCTGCCCAGGCTTATTTTAATATGAATCCAAGCGAGCTGCTAAAGATTCTGCCGGGGAAATGTTAAAACTATATAAGAGGCCTCGAGGGAGAGAAGCAGCAGCAGCGAATGGAGGAGCCACAAATATAAACTTGAAAAAAGGAAATGATGAAGCTCGTGTGAGGCTGGGGAGTTTGTTTTAACTGTGAGAGAGAATCGAGGAGCAAAAAAAACAGGGAGAAGCAAACGGAAAAGTGTCCAAGTCTGCAGTTTTCCTTGGAGAAGTTACCTGGAAGCTCGGCAATAATTGGATGAAAAATATTGTAATGTGTTGGTGCACAGTAGCAGAGAAGACTGTGGGTTTGAATCATGAGTCCAACCAAGTGAATATCTTATGATCTGGAGATTTTATGTTGGAATTTCAATTATGATTACTGACAATAATGCTGTAAATGTGATTATTAACATGAACGTTCACTCTACGTACGTGTTTGTCTTTCTTTGAGTGGAAAACTTGCCCACAAACCATTCCATGTCACCTACTTTCATTTGAACAGTTCATTTGTCTTTGTCTAAGCTTATAGATTGTTTTATCTACTGTATATTGGAGCAGTCCTTTGACATCGTACTGCTTCTTTTTTTCATTCTTCATTCTTCAAATATAACTGTAAGAAGAAACAGCTTTGAAATAACTAATTATTATCGTTGGAAAGTGTCAGTTTTGAACCAGACATGCTTCACTTTGCGTTTGAATCTTTTGAATAAGTGGGAGGGGATAGGTGGTAAGTGAGAACAGAGAGTTTCTGAGCACATGCTTGAATCAATTTAAGTGTCATTTTGAGTAAACTAATGGTGAAGGGAGCCCATTATAACAAGGTTAAAATTATAACAGGGTCACGTTCTATTTTTATATAAATATTTTGGTAACACTTTAGAATAACTACAGAATAATTAGGCTTAATAAATCATTAATAACACCTTAATAAAGACAAATGATTAATTAATAGATGAAAAAGCTTATTAATGCTTAGTAACTACTTAGCTCCTTAGTTAAGTAGGTACTAAGTATTAATAAACTTTTTCATTCATTAATTCACCATTACTCCATTAAGGCTTTATTTATGCTTTATTCATGGTTTACTAAGGTCAATTAAGGTGTAGTTAATATAAAGCGGTACCATATTTTTTACAATGATTTAAGCATAACCTCTACTATAACTGTTCTCAACACACGTTAAATAAATAAAAATGGTAAATGGTCTATTTATATAGCACTTTTCTACCTTTCCAGGCACTCAAAGCACTTTACAATCTAGCATCCACTCACCCAGTGTAACAGACACTGAGGCAGTGTGGGTTAAGTGTCTTGCCAAAGGACACAATGACAAGTTACTCCTGTCGTCCCACTGTGGCACCTGGTGTTCTCAGAAGCTCCTAGCTCCTGAGATCTGATGGATCAGGCTTTGACAAGCAGGTGTGGCTTACACTTTTATCAAAGAGGCATTCACATTTTCTCTCTTGTTTAAACAAATATGGTTCAGATAGGTCAGCTCTAAACCCATGTTCAAACTCTCCTATGCTTAACTTTCCAGTGACGAGACGTCAGTCCAACAAGCCTCATGTAAAGCCTGTTCTGTCACTGTTTAACAAACTAAGACACAACTTATGGGGTTTGAACATAAGGCAAGTAGATAAAACCTTGGTGTTCTGTGCACGCGGAGCAGCCATGTTATCCACACAGTCATAGACACATCTTAACTAGATAGACTACAAGCACAAAGAGTCAAATGCTCACCTGGAGAAACGTCTAGAGCTGAGGCTGCGTCAGGTCCACTCCTCCTGTGTGATCCAAGCGGAGCTTCTGTGCTGTGGCCTGTGAATTCTGCGATTTGACCCGATCCCTAAACAGTACGTGTGAGAGCAAAGCACGCTGTAGACCTAGACTAGGACTGCAAGCTGCAAACTGCAAAAAAGAAAAGAAAACAATCCGCAAAACAATAAGGTGTTATAGTGAGCGACAACTGTATATGCTTTTTTAAGAACAAGATGAGCTTTACTTAACAAGTCATGTTCGCAAATAATATTACTTATTGAATTTTGCAAAACCAAAGCTATGTTGTTAGTTCATTTTTTATAAATTTTTCTTTGCAATAAACATATTAGTTGGCGATTATTGGATTAGTTGTGATTAATCACTTAACTTAGCAGTCATAAGCTAGGTTTGTTTGTCTCCCTGACACAAATATTTCAACACGCGCTCTATAAAAGAAGTAGTGAGTAAGTTTAAAGCCATACTATGATCCATTCAGACGTCTACACAGAGACAGCAGTTCACATTTCACCATTCAAACTTTGCTCATTGTTTGTTCTTATTACATTCTGTTTATATTTACAAATTGCAGCATGAGTCACATTCCAAAAGCCACATTTTTATTTTCGCTAAATTATGACAGACTTCTCTTATCGTCATTTATTTTAATTTGAATCCCGGCTGCGTCACTGAACCACAGTCGTATTTGTCCAACATTTTCAAAACACGGGGTTAATTAAATTCCCTCCAGATCGCTTCGTTTGTCATTTATTGTCTCATATAATGGGCTTTCCTAATTAGTTTTTTGCAGACATAAATAATCCGTCAGTGGGTAAAAGTGTTGGTCCGACGTTTGGCTGCTGGAGCGATCTGGCGCAGCAGAATTGGACCATTATCTGTGGACGTGGGAGTTGTGATTGGGATTGAATGTGCAGAGATGTGTTGTGGAGACGGACCGCTCACTCTTGATAATGAGTTATGTGGTTTAGGAAGTTAGACGGAGGCCATTGTTGGTAAATGATTTATTATTTGTATGCAAGTCTTAGTTAGTTGTGTATTGAGACTAGAATCTAACTGAGACAAAACAGAATCGGCCCATCCAATTCTTCTAAAATAGGTTGAAGAACATTGTTTCGGTTCGATTTGTGGGTTTGCCCAAACTACAATGATTGGTCCAGCTCACCGTGATCATATGGCGAGGGTCTCTCTAGATCACATATGTCAAACTCAAGGCCCGGGGGCCAGTTGCGGCCCTCCACCTCATTTCATGTGACCCTCAGGTCTTATGAGGATAACTTTAATTTTATAGTAGTTCCAGGAGTAATCTGTAGATTTGTCTAAAACTTAAAGAGAAAGTACTTTTTCAGACAAATTTATATATTTAGCCATTGTCACTTAATAAAAATGCAATCATCAAAACAACTATTAATTTAGTGTAATGTATGTAATGTAGTGTCAAAGACTAGTGAGGTTAATTTAAGTTACAACCGACCATCGAGGACAACCCGAGGCCCATGTGGCCCTTTATCAAAATGAATTTGACACCCCTGCTCTAGATGGATTCTTCAGATTTTATGAAATCACAAATATTGTAAGTAGTGCTGGGCGATATGGAAAAATCTTATATCCCGATAAAGATTTGTTTTATATCACGCTAACGATATATATCACGATATACCATAATTATGTTTTCAGTTATTCACTGTACAGTTTAACACTATTTCATTGCTTACTTTTCTCCAACTTTATTTTGAAGTGAATTTAACTGAACTGTCACAAATGAGACACATTATAGTGAAGAGGAGGAGAGAAAAGTCATGTTCTCTATGTTATAATTGTATTTAAACATGTTGATGTATTAAAACTATATTTTCCAATTGTGTAAATGCTGTCAAATCAAAGTAAATCCATTTATAAAATAATTAGCTAATTTACTCATTAACTAAAGTTAGATTAAACAAAACCAAACAAAATAACAGTTTTTATAAATTTAATAGCTTATTTATGCTGTATTTGGCACTGTTAACACCTGTAGGTTAGCCCTCACCAACAACAGCCTCATGTCAAAGTAAACTACAGAGCAAAGTGATTAGGAGCGCTATTGTCCCGTTATCAGCGCTGTTTCGCTGGTGTTTAGCGGAGCGCTATTGGGTCATCAGCGGGCAATGTGTGCGTGGAGACAGGCGGAGCGCTCCACGAGGCTCTGGCTGCACATGTACTGAGAGCGCGCGGACCGACAGGCAGAGTGAACGTGTTCACAACTGGATCTATGAACCCCGGACTTTCTCAATAAAGCGTGTGTGTTCACAGAGCAGAGGCGGGGTTAACGCAAACTGACCAATCAGAACAGTCGAGCTGCGGACTTCAAACGTGAGGAAACGCCAATCATGAAGCGAAATATACGAGTATTAAAATCTAAGCGAAGGAAACGCGCTGCAGCTTCAAGTGGAGTCTGAGCTTACGAGGCCAATCACAGACACAAAAGTTACACTAAAGAGTTCATTTAAATGTCATGCATGGATGTATCAGCACAGATGTGCAGACATGACACATTTAATAGAGCAACCTATTAGTCTGAATGAGTGTCTGTGTATTTAGACAAGTGTATTTTGTCTGAGTCAAAGTGATTCATGATCCAGAGCCAAATGTGCACAAAGTGCATTCAATCATTATTTCTTGACAATGCAAGCTTTATTAATCATCACAGATTAAACAGGATTCTGCAGTGTTAGGCTACATACTATATCTCATGGCTCCTCTTTATACAGTAAATACATTGATATATGAATACGCTGTGACTTTCTCTTCCTCTCCCCTCTCTTCACAAACGTAAAGCCTAAATTCTCGTCTCTGATTGGCCAGCGCCTTGTCTTTTGAACTTATTCAGGAACTTATCCTGGTCCGAAGCAGGTTATGAGTTTGCTGCATGTTGCCAAAGAGATCTGCCCCGAAAGAAGTGATCCAGTTTCGTAGGACCGCCAGACCAGGTTTAACCCAGAACTTAAACCCCAAATCTAGCTTCATAGTACAGGGCTCAGAAGTTGAGTCTCGCGATGTCGGCAGAGTCTGTACATTTTTTCTTTTCCATATCTGGTGTATTTACGTTTTAGTCGTTCATTAATACATGCTGTCCCATTCAAATAAAAATATAAACTAAACCAAGCCAAACCAACTAAACCAAGCATGCTACTTTAGCTCTGTTCACTGATTGTACTTCGTAACTTTCTCTCCTTCTTGCTCTCTCTTCCTTTCCACCCTATAACCCCTCCCCTTCTCTCTCCATCTCTCTCTCTCTCCCTCCCTCTCAGCTCGGCAGTCAAATCCTCCTCATTGAAACGCTGGATTTTCCGGTAGCTTGTTTACCGCCTTTACATCCTCTCCCTCTTGAATTAGCTCCAGCTGAATTAGAAGAAGTGGAAGGAGTCAAGGTTATAGAGAAAGCCGGCGCAAAGGCAGCCATGGTTTCAATTAAAAACACGCCGTTTGCTCCGCGTTTGACCCCAATCACAGGAAAGTCATCCCATTCTGACGACGCAAACTTGGTGGGTTCTTCAAAAAGGATGCACCTAAGAGAGAGGAAGTCAATTTCTGCACTTGTCTGCGCTTTTTAGAGGAGAAAAAGACTTGGGATATTGCAGCTATTAATACACGCTCAAGCTTGAATATTAGTGAATGAAGCGCATGTTTGACTTCCAAAAAAGAACTCAAGATGTCTTTAAATTAGTGATGTTTTTCAGCGGGTTGCAAAGAGAGACTTAAGTAAGAACAGCAGAAGTACAACCACTAACCGTCACATGTCTAGAGGGTTTTTGGGAGGCCTGGAGAAGGAGATCAGCTTGTTAACACACTGTCAAAAGGCACAAGGACAATAAGGTAAATTCACTTAAGTCTTTGTGTCGATAGAACTTATTGTGAGTCAACGGTTCTCAAAGTCAGTGAGAATGAGCAAAAGGGAGAGGAGAGAAAGAAAAGAAAAAAGGAAGATTGAAAGAGAGAGAAAAGAAAGAGAGACAAAAGACAGAGAGGAGAGAGAGAAGAAAGAGTCAATTAAGTGTAGACTTTAATGCCTCAAGAATTTAATGCCTTGGTTCAATTCTTGATTCAGGCCCCATGCTTCGATTCATCACGATTCTTTGACAGTTTAAAAAATAAAATAGCTTGTTCAGTGACCAAAATAAAAGTTAAATAATGACTAAAATGGACCTAAAACATGGGATTAAATTGGATGACCAACCTTTTCCCAACACAGGAGTTTGCAAAAGGAAGAGGAAGTTACGAAGAAGAAACAGTAACAGAAACAATTTTGTGTAATTCTAACATAAATGAACTGGTTACACTCCAACCAACATCTGCGGGGTCATTTTAATCATCATTTTCAAGCGTCCCTACATTAAGCCAGATGCACACAAGTGCATGATGTGGATCGTAACTTTTCAGCATTATGATGCACCGCTACGCCCCTCATGAAGACAGTACCATTTATGAACTGAAAACAACAGTAGATGGTCACAGGAGTCTTTTATATTCTGAGATGGAGTAAGGCTTCTTTGAATGTATTTGTTGAAGCTTAGTGCGATCAATCAATTATTCGACGAAAAGGTCCTCCGACCTCTTCAGAACTGTGTCCCAGGTGAATGTGAATGTGAGAAAGAGACAGCAAGAACATGAACCTGAGCTACTAAACAGAAAGCCCACCAGAAACAACTCAAGTCTACAATCTCAGACCACTATAAGAGAGAGAACCACCTGATGGACTGGGAGAACGCCAGAGTCATAGGCACCCAAAGCAACAAATACCACCGCTGGATCAGGGAGGCCATCGAAATCCGAAAACGCGCCCACCAGACTGTAAATCGGGACGAGGGGGCGTACCAACTCTCTCACACCTGGGACACAGTTCTGAAGAGGACGGACTGCAGATGGCGCCATCGTCCTACTGTCCCAAGTAGGACAATGGAGCCAAAACCTGTACAAACCAGCTGACCAGACACGCACAGGAACAGAAGTCTACAGTGTGTAGCCGAAACTGTCAAGGTATGAATACAAACAGAGCCTGTTTATAAGAAAAACCAATACATAGTCAATATGCTATTTTTGCATATCTTCCAAATACCATGGCATTTTTTGCATTGCACATTGTTACAAACAGGACAGGGTGCAAACATTTATTTAATTTTCCCTTAATGATCATTCAGTTTTTAAGGTGGTCTTAAAACGTAAGACTTCCCATATCACCCACCCTTATTTGCGAGTATATATTTTGACAATAAAAGTTAATCTAGCTCAACACACGTTCTTTCAAATCACTGCCATCCTATAAAACTTTCTTGTCTTTCCCACTCCGCTCCAGCCTTTTAACCCTTTTGCCTCTGAACGAAGAAGAACAAACAAAGAACCTTCCACAGCACGTTCTCTTCACCAAACCCGGCGTGCTGAGCTCAGCCGTTTACACCCACAGCCTCAAAATTTTCTGCTGTTCCACCTCCACTGCCCGTCGTGTGTTCATTAGCTATTCCTTCTGTGCAAAAAAAAACTCGCCTCCACTCAGCACTTTTCGCATTGGAAAGTGCAAATAAAGGTCCCTCAGACGTATGAATGCAGACCACAGCAAACAATTAGCGGCACATGGGTCGGCCGCGGCGGTAAATCATGCCGGAACGGGGAAACGCGCTGGTTTCTTCTTTTTTTTCTGTGCTTGTGTGTGTGTTTTTTTTTTTTTTTTTTTTTTTTTTTTTTAGATGTTGAAATGCAGTGACAGCAGAGCCATTCACAGAGAAGCAGTTGGCAATAAATATTAATATTGTACATGATGCAACGCTTGTCAACTGTTGGAACATGCTGCAGGGAACGGGAACATATTTGGGCATTTTCTGACTTTTTTTTTTTTTTGGGAAGAGATGGTGTGTTTTCGAGGTTGTTATATAAGAGTGGATAGTTGGAGCTGGAAGACTGGATTGGTGCTAATGTTTTTAAACAGTTTTTTTTTTTTGTTTAGTCCCAGAAGTATTGTGTTTGACGATGGTGGCCATGGTTATAAAACTTTATCGGAGTTTTGCAGAATATGGATTATTTTTGCACGCTGGGACTTGCAAATTATCAAAGACAGAAGAAAGTCAGGCCATTTCTTCAGCCGACAGACGAAATTTTGACGAAAAAAAGTGGATCTGTGCAGCTGAAATGACTAGACTCAAGACTTACGTTAATGAAGATGCAGATGTAATGATTTGGATTTTAAATGTAACTATCATCTTAAAACAATTTAAAATCTTGAATCCATGTTTAATTCATTCGTAAACAAAAACAAAACACAACGGAGAGAGTATAGTTGCGTGAGAAGAAAACAATAGCAGATGCCTTTCAAATCAGTCTTTGAATGATTTATGGTTCAATCAAATGGTTTAACTTTAGTACAAACTAAAGTTAAACCAATTGCATGAGAGAATGAGCTTATAGGTCTTTTTCTCCCCATTTTTGTAGTTCTGAAAGAATTATTCCTCAAAAATAGGGATGCATCGATCCAGCTTTTTTAGTTCCAATACCAATTTCGATACTTGATCTTCTGCTGATCCCCGATATCAACTGATACCAATGTAAGGACTGACCAAAAGATGTTTGGTCATAAAGTGTTATGTAATTGTTATTTATAGTGCAAGTCTAAAAACATGTCCATTAATGCCTCCCCTGACCCTTCCCCCAGGGCTCCCCTGCAAAAGAGATTCTGAATCTCAGTGGGACTTCCCTGGTTAAATAAAGGTCAATTAAAAGTCACACCTTAACAACTTAATCTAAATACAATGTCCACTATTATGAGACAATCTAGATCAACACCAGACAGTAATAGCTCATTATGTCCAATTAAAGTCACAAGGGTTATCGGCTGAACCGATATCATGGAGCCGATACTCGGTCCAGAAACATTTCCTGGATCGGCACATGGGATCGGTGCATCCCTACTCAAAACCCATAACTTCAGACCAAACAGCATCGAAGCGTCCAATTTCGTGTGTTGAAGCAAATTTAGACACAGTATTTTTGAAGCTTAGGGGACAAGGACAAAGGCTTTTCACAAAAGACTTTGCGTTGCATGTAGGCAGAGCATGTTGAGAGAGAGAAGGAGGGAGGGCGAGAGGAGGAGAGAGAGAGAGAAGAGAGAGAGAGAGAGAGAGAGAGAGATAGAGAGAGACATGATGCATTTAGAAACGTATTACCTAGCTCAACTTTCTCCTCCTCCAGGCAGTATTCTTTTCCTGTCTCTGTAAACCTCTGTCCGGTTAGTTTGTTAAACAGAACATACATTCCACGAGGCTTGTTGGACTGACGTTGATGGCACTTGCAGCTGATGCACAGAAGCGTTGGAACATGGGTTTAGACACACGGACATTCTCTTCATTGCGCTCTCCGACCTGCCTGAACCCGTGGGAGTTACAAGTCCACCTGTGCGTCACTAACAGAGCTACTCATGATAATGGTTGCTATAATTTGAGTCGATATGACGGAACTCAACAGAACTGGTGGGTTACCATTTCATTCTGGTAAAACATAAACTGTAATCCATTGATCAGTGCACATATTTAAGATTCAAAATGTAAATTTGCAATAGTAACAGGCACTAAGATTTGAACTATTGAGTGTAAAATGTAGAGATATGACTGATATGTCATTGTGGATATATTGGACGATATTTGGGCGATTTTTTTATATTTTTTTTTGCATATTGGCCACATCGTCCATCAGTCTTCATTTGGGCAATCTTATTTGATCAGACAAAACAACTGCCTGATCATCTGCACAGTAGAGCTGCACCATAATGATCAGATGAGCTCAAAGTTACTTTTGGAGAGAAATGATACGGTTTGTTCTATATGTCCATTTGATGTGTTTTGAAAAGGAGCACTTTCTTAAATTCCTCGATAAACATGTTGTATTCATTAAGCAAGAGACAAAATGAATTGAGTTGAAAATTGAATGAACGTTTTATTTTTTGGATATTCTAACTCTTCTCAGTGATATTGTTTGTCTTCATTCCCATGAACTGAAAGTGATGTCTGTTTGGGTCCATTGTAATTTAAAACCAGGCTACATTTCAAACATAATTCCACTTACTAATTTCATTGCATTTAATTTAGAGCATATGTGAGCAGAATGTTCATTCTCACATATTTAATTTATTTCAGTCCATAATTGTTTGTTCCTGAGCTGATGAAAATGCAGTTACTGTAAAAAGGTTAATCAGTTAAATTACTTTCAACTGTTGTTTTGTACAATAAACATTTTAAATTATATTTTGTACAGCGTACACGAGTGAACAGAATTTTCTGTTCCACATGAATGAAAACTTGAACTACATGATTTGGGAAAAATATCTATTGTTTTTCGATCTGTGTATTTTAGTAAAAGAATTCTGTTCCATTTTTAGAGACAAAAAGCAGTTAATAAAACGATCTAAGCTTTTTAAAGTCATGTTTGTAAAGACCTAAGGTACAGAATGAACAGCTTTGATGCAGAAAATCACAGAAATTCTACATTTCAATTTACTTTAGCCTTATTAACAGTTCACATATATGAGTTTAAAGAACCTAAAACTTTAGGACAGATATTGTATGAATGCTTTTAAGTAAAGCTGGGTTCAGTGAAGCGGAGTATCAGAATGTTTGGATTGTCTGATCTGTTTTAGCAAATTCTTTTGGTAAACTTCAGATTGGGAATGGATGTGGATTTATGCAGCTCAACATGCAGGCTTTAAAGGAAGGCTCACACTGGAGTTTTTAACCGAATATTATTGAACTCTTAACTAACAGAGACATAGTCATGATTGAATTTTCATCCCTCTATTGCCCTGCTCTGTTTCTGTTTTGTGAAAGGTCTGACAGTGTTCCTGCTTCATCCCGGTCCAGCCTGAGTTTGATCCCTGGCTCTGCTCGGAGGACATGTGGTGAAGCATGTTGGGCCTGTGGTCAGTGGGACGGTGCCAGTGGTTAACACAATCATCCAGTCACTGAACCAGGCTCTGGACAAGTCTCTGTGGGAGGGTCGGAGCAGTGTGTGTGTGTGTGGGGACTAACAGGAGCATTTAAACATGGACACTTAAAACAAATCCTGTTAAAAAAAGACATTGCTTGCGTAGCTGTTGAAAAAGTGTCAGCTAATTTTAAATTTTGCCAAGATGTTTCCGATGTGATTTTCCAGACCTTTGCTTGTCAATTTTCTGCAATTCAGTGGTTTTCTTCCTGCTATGGGCTGCAGAAATGATTTGTAATATTGCCAATTAAAGTCCGTGTAATATGATCATTGTAATCTGTCAAAGTCTCAAAAAAAAAAATACTGGGACCAGATATGTTGCTGGGTCAGATATTCCATGCATGATGTCTGCTCAACCAATTCCCTACACATATCTTCATTTATTGGCTGATGTTGATCCCGAATGCCTCATAATGTATGGAATTTTATTATTTTGCCAGACAAAGAACAAATTCTCAAACTTTTATTTGATGAAAAAAAAAACAAGAAAAAAAAACAGTAGTGTCTTAATGTACAATACACATAATAGCAACATAACATAACAACAACAACAACAACAACACATACAAGCACTTAAAACATGACTTTAAAAATAAATGTATGATAAGAACACAGCTGAAAATCCAAACGTTTTTCTCTTTAAAAAACTGTTGAATCAAAAGTGCCTCCTCCCATCTTCCACTTCTCACAGACTTTCAGACGCAATTATGTTTCCGTGGCGACCGAATGCCTCCGCTCCTCGTTAACTTTTTAATTAACTGCGTTGTACAGCGGCACATGTATTGTCCGACATTCGGCTGTGTTCTGTGCCATCAGCTGGCTCGGGCTAATTGAGAGTGTGTGTGTGTGCGCAGAAGTGGAGGTTTTTGTTGAACGCTGTTTCCGTGGCGACCTGCTGCAGTGCTCGGCGGCGCCCCCTGTGGATGTGGATCTTGATCTCTCTGTGTCCTTCCTTGTTTGAGTTTGTAATCCTGAATGATTTGTGAAAAATGTCTAATAGTGATTTTTCTGAGCAGTGTTGTGTTAATAATTTGTGTTTGAATTACAGAATTGTTTTCAGACTTTGTATTTTTTAACTCATCCAAGACAAACAAGTGAAATATGTCTATGAACTGACAACACATCTTTTGAATTTTGCTAATGTCTAATAAAATAAAATTGCAATTTTGTTTGAGTGTTGACATATTTTGCAGCCCTACTCTGAGCCTCAGAAAACTTCATTAGGACTTCTGTTCTAGTTATGGGTTAGTTTCTTATGAACAGATCTTTGTTGTATTCATACCGTTCCACACTGTAGCCTTCTTCAGGGAGGCCATCGCAATCTGAAAAGCGCATCCACTAGACTGTAAATCGAGATGAGGGGGCATAACAACTTTCTCACACCTGGGACATAGTTCTGAAGAGGACAAACTGCAGACTGGCTGCTGTAGGACCCAGCTGACCAGACACGTCACAGGAACACCAAGTGACACTTCTGAAGAAGTCTACAGTGTGCAGCTGAAACTGTCAAAGTCTGAGTACAACATAGACCTGTTCATAAGAAACTAACACATAACTCAGGACACACTGTTCTGAATGTCCCAGTTTTTGTTGTGACGTTCCAGCCCAGTGAAAGGTCTGATGTTTCCCACTTGAACACCGACAGTTTTCAGTTCATTCAAATGCTACGTACCAGGCTACTGGGAAATTTCCCATTTGGAAAATGCCAGTATTCAGTTCAGAGCGTTCCAACAAAATCAACTCGTATGTGAACATAATGGCTAATGCTAACCTTTAGAGTAGGGGTGTCAGAGGTGATTTCATGTGGCCCACAGGATGACTTCTGTTTATCATTTTTAGTGGCCTCTGATAAAAGCTTGTAACAATTTGAACTACTTGTCCAAGAATACACTTTGAAGCCTATGAAGCCTGTGGAAATAAACTTCTAAAATGCACTGAAAGCAGCAAATTGCATTTGTTAAAAAAAGTTCTTGTAAGGACACTCTGCACAATATAAAACAATTCAAAATGATGTTACGTCGGCTATACAAATATGGACACAGTGTCATACGTGAATATATCGTAGGTAGTGGACCTATATTTGAAAATTCGGACCTCAACCAACTCAGACTTCGATCAACTTGGCTCCAGCTCCATTTGAGTTTGACACCCCTGCTTTAGGCTAAAAAAAAGTACGTCAAATAACCGATAACCAATGTTTTTATGGCAGTCAAACCCCAGCTGTCACCTTACATTAGTATATATTTCCTCATGTTACTTCCCTCTGCTTCTATGTGTCCTTTAAGAGCTCAAAAGTCCCCAAACAGTGTCTCATACATGATTTTTTAATACCTCGGCGGCACGTTTGAATGGAAGCAGCGAGTTGTAGTCCATCTATAATAGCACCATTATCCAGTGCAATGGAACCTGGCTGCGCGGCGCCTGTGGCCATGTTAACTCGCCCGGAAATAAGCTCCTCACAGAAGGACCTCCGCCTCTCTATCATCCTTCATTCAGAGCAGCTCAACCATATGATGTGTCACAGAGCCCGCGGTCACTGCACTGTCTTCTCCTTCACTTATCGCACACTTTACGGCCGATTCTTACAAAGCGATGGCCTTTTTAAGCAGATGCGGCGTGCGCGACGTGTTGTTTTATGACTACAGCGGAAGTAAATGACCCACGGGTGCATAAATCCAGTGTGAGATAGTGTAATGTGGGAGTGTCAGGGAGCAGAAGGCAGGTCCATGGGTAAAGCTTGTATGACAAATATTCAGTTTTTGTTTTGTTTTTTTTGCCTCGGTCTCCTCTCTTCAGTTCTAGCAAAGTTTTATTACAAACAGTGTTGGATAAGTTACTGTAAAATTGTAAAACATTATTCATTACTAGTTACAGGAGAAAAATGTGATACATTTGTATTACAATATTACTGTCTCAGAAATGTAGCTGATTACACTACTGTGAGTTACAGTGAGTTACTTTGAGCTGATCACACATTTGTTAAGACATTGTACAACACTAATCCTGTTACATTTACACTTGATATAGATTCATTTATGGAAATGTGACGTCACAACACGTTTCCTCAGAATATTTTATAAACCTTTCAGCAAATATACAGTATTTATTGGTGTTTGGTCCTGAAGTGTCAATAGAATATAAAGCTATTAGTAACTTGAGTTACTCACATTGTAACTAGTTATATATTATCAACATTTTGATAAGTATGTATTAGATACTGAAAAGTGGAATATACTGTATTACAGTAACTACTAGAGATGTGTACTGAGACCTGTTCCATAGCAGCCCCGTACTGTGTCTTAATGGTCCACTGGATCGATAAGCTCCAGGTCTATCGGTCCTTTTATCGTTCTGAGGGCGGTGCATTTCATAAAATCTGTCCCGTTCACGCACCTTGTCGTTCTGTGTTCATCGTACTCCGCGCGGTATTAGTACATTTCCATTTTTGCGTGTCTACGCTTGTGTTTGTGTTCAGCGTAAGGGGCTTTGTGACCAAATGTGAGTGTTTGAAATGGCCAAGTATACGGTGTGAGTTTGGGTGGTGCGTGTTTGAGCTGCGAAGTGACCAGAAAGAGAGAGAAGGCTCGATCTAAACTCTACACTATCTCTTCTGTAGTGATGTTACAATGAAATAACTCTGAAAGTCTTTTCAAATGACGTCAATCCAGCTTCATTGGTGGAATTGTAATACAAATATTCTCATCAGGTGAGTTTTAATGACAAAACAACGAATCACTCAGTTGATTACAAAAACATTCTTATTGCAGTGCTGAAATCTTGCTTTGCTTTAGGCTGCAACAAGTCAATCCATTAATCACAACTAATCAATTATTGTATAAATCGTCAACTAATGTAGTATAGAATAATCATAACTTGTCTTTATACATGTTAATACATCCCAGGAGCTCAGATGAAGTAGAAATAAGTGGTTCAATGTAAAAACTGTCACTGTCAGATTTTGTAATGGTAATGTGATTTTTTTAAAGTATGGTTGCTGTTCAAATAAGTATTTAGTTTCTATATGAGTTTTAGTGTTAGAAATCTGATTTTTGATACTTTTGACCAAACTAAAAACCACATGACGTCATCAAGCGGCATTACCTCAGCTCACTTTGCCAAAAACACTAATCGATTAATCAAAAGAATAATCCAACTAATCGATTACAAACTATTGGTTAGTTGCATCCCGGCTTTATTCTTGGCTGTATTAAAAGCTCACACAGTTTTTCTAATCAGACTCTTAAACCTTTGTGTCTGTGCTGCTTCGACATAAACGAGAGTGAATGTCCTCGTTTAAAAGACCACTTCCTGTTCCTTCTTCTCTTCTATTGTCGCTCATTTCTGCCGTGACATTCTGCTGCTTTGTTGTCCCACGCCCAAAGCTTCATCCCGGTCCAAACTGCCTCCACAAAGAAGGAGAAAGTGAAATATTTTTACATAAATGACTTGATTTGCCTGCGCCGCTGCCAGTCGGAATTATCAGCTAGCTTAAATTGAGTTTAGCACCGGTGGCTTTGTACTGGCGTCTGTGTCTCCTCCTGGCCCGCCGCCAGCTCACCGCGCAGCAGCTAAATATATTGAAATCAGGGCTAAGCTGCTTAAAATATTCACATTTCACTTGTAGTTTATAGAAATGTCTCAAGCTGGTGAGAAACCCTTACATGGATACATTTTCATTTTGTGAGCGGCCGCAGTGTAATCAAAGGAATATTTTAAAGGTTTTTCTAAAGGTGGTGACAACAATGAATATATCTGTGTTTTGGTCATTTAGACAGTGTTACAAACTATTATGTTCAAACACATTCATCTTAGGGCTGGGGGATGTGGCAGGAAATGAATGTCACAATTTTTTTGGAATCCGATCACGATTTGGATTTTATCATGATTCTTTTAGCTCGTTTATTTTCCTTTTGTCTTTGAGGTGAATACAATTCAATGTCAATTGCTAAATCCGGCTGTCAAAAGTGTGATAATACTGCTCCAAAATATATTTGAATATTGAATAAAAATAATATACAAAAAGTATTAAATGCAAACTTGAATCAATATTGATGTTACTAAGATGCATTAAATTAAGGCTATTGTTTTAGGTTTTATAACAGGGTTTAAAACAGACACAAGTGTTGGGGATTTTGCCATATCATGTGTTTAATAACGACTTTTAGACATAAAAACATACTAAAAACCCATGGGTTTCAGTTATACATTGATACATTTTAGAAAATCAAACCTGAAAATGGCTAAGCTTCATTCCTTTATGACGTAAAAGCGCAGTCCAAAAGAGACTTTAAAAAATGAAGGTCAAAGTTGCTAAAAAGACTTGGATTTGGAAACTCTGAGATTAGGAGTAATAGGTTAGAAAAAAATAATCTCTATTTGAACAGACAGAATAGAGAATAAATAAATCACAATATGACAATTTCATCAAAAAAGCAGATTGTCACAGACATGAGTTCACCATTCTATTTCATCACAATATTGCCCAGTTAGTTCATGTAATAGATCACAGCAGAGATCTTTAGTTTTTCAGTAAAATTGATGTAACTCAGATTCTTAGAACTAGATATAAACGACATTTTCTGCAAAAATCTTCAAAATCGTGTTCAGTCCAAGTTTGTAAAGTTTAGTGTGTGTAGAGGCTCATATTGACGATCTGAAGGATCATTTTGAGAAAACAACCTTTGAAGTTACATTGATTGCTGCAACTCTGATGGACGAAGTGGATTAGTGCTGATTTTCAGCAAACACAATTTCACATCGGTCTACTTCCTCTCTCAATCCTTCAACACATGGTAGATATTGACATGTATTCATTTGTTTGCAGTTATGGCTTAAAAACTCTTTCTGCAAACAGCAAAGTGAAACTGAGAGGACCACCCAAGCTCAGCCAATCAGAGCACAGCATTCAGCTCCTGATTACAACTCAAATTCTTATTACTTAATTTAGACAGTACTCAGTGGTCTATTTTTTCACTAGGTGCTCCATTTATCATGCACTTTTTCTTGGAAAATACCAAGTTTAGTAATTTACCTGTAAAAAAGTTAGCTCCCCCAACTTTAAATATAATAATAAAATGTCTTTTGGAGCGGAATGTTTTTCCCCCATAAAAGCCAAAACACTGTGGGAGCAAACAGACCAAGTGTAATCAACTGAGTGATGCCTGTAATGTCTGAATGTCTTAGTTGGGGTCAAGGCCCTTTAGGAGCCCTGTAGACCCTACCCCGTTACTTTTATTAGACTTTTTTTTTTTTTTTTTTTCTACATGTTTTTATTGGGTTTCTTCATAAAACAAGCATCTTTCACTGGTACATCTGTATAAATGACCGATTTTAACAAACACAAATAGAATAGAAATATCAAAAATAATAATAAAAAAAAAACAAACAAAAACAAAATAAATACATAAAAAAAAACACACACACACACAGAGGATTTATAAACAAAAACATTTTCAGCTCAGAGGTTATACATTTCTAGAGTTGTAAAGATTAATAAATGGTTGCATATAGCGTGAAATGTCTCTGATTTACCTTTAAGGGAATACCGTATTTTTTCTAATAAGTGTTTCATAACTTCATTCATTAAAACAGAATGAGTAGGGGTTGTTTCCATTGTAATACAATTTGTCTACGAGCTAACAGCAATATTAAACCTATCATTCTAAGTTGGGACATTGTTAGTTCTACAGCAGCCGGCTGAATATAACTCTGTATAGAAACCTTTAGTATCTATTGCTGTTGAGGTCAGAGTAATATTTGAATTTATGAAGAAAACAGATGCTATTTCCTATAATCTGGAGTATTTTGACCAATAATGCATCTTTTACAATTGTTAACTAATAGGTATTACATTATGTAGTGCTTATCCTCACTAAACTGTTCTGCTCCCTCTCCTCTCGGCCACTGCTCTCTCACCTGTGCTGAAAGTTTTGGACATACAGCCTCATGTTTTATTATTAAATCTGCAGACGTATACATTGATCAGCTCTTTGTGGTCATAACTCAATGAATACATGTCCTATTGACCGAAATAGCTAATAGCATGAGTTCTAGAATTGTCTTTATTCTATGCTCTGGTTGAAGCTTAAGCATCACATAAACAGTTTGAACTGATCTGGTGTTTGTGCAGTGTTGGATGCTCAGCTGTTATGGTTCAGTTTTATTTGCATCAGTGAAGTTTTTTTTTTTTTTGAGAGGCTATGGAGCTATAAGGCATTAGAAGGTGAAGCGTTTCCCGAGCTCAGGCAAAGGCAGTTTGTGCAAATCACTGATATGGAGCCAGAGCTGCAGCAGGAAAGTGTGGTCCTGAGTGCATCAAACATCTCACTGTGTCTGTTCTTTATACAGGGCTCCCGCGGGGTCTTAAAAAGTCTTCCATTTGAAATGGGAAATTTAAGGTCATAAAAAGTCTTATATTTGTCAAAATTAGGTGTTTAGGTCTTAAATTTGAAGTGGCTTTTTTAAGACCTTGTATTTCGAGCAGATTAATCAAAGTTAAATGAAGACTGTGCGTTTGTGTCGGAGAAGTTGTATTTGCTGTGATGCCCGTCATGTAAACGAGGGTCAGATGGAGCGACAGCGCAGAACAGAGGTGTGTGGAGCAGAGCGCAGGAGCTCACTGTTAGCTTAGCACGAATCACCTCACAACTTGGGACTAAATAAGAACTATTCAACTTGGCCAAAGGAAAAGCATGTTTCACTTAGAGAGGAGTTTTAAGGTAAGATCACAGCCCTTTTAATTCGGGCTGAAAATGTCTGACTTTACCATCGTTAGTGCTGCAGATGCTGCGTAATAGGCCGTGAGCTTTTGCGTGGATTTCGTAAATTATCTTTATTTATATAAGTCGTGCGATAGTTCGTGCACATGGTGAAAATATCAGCTTTTAAATCGCGCTTGTAAAAACGTTTCACTTATTCAGCGTTAGCTTCAAGTTGTTAGCCGCATAAATGTGGATGTGTGTAACCTGGCGTAATGACGCAGCACAGAATCTGCGGGACACATGCGTGAATTTTGGGACGTCTGGTCACATAAAGCTGGTCACTACAGATGAGAGCAGTGAAGGAGAGACGGGTGCAGCACCTGTCTGTGATCATGTGACAGATGAACAAGCATCTACAAATGTTTTTTTTGGTCATAAATAATTGAAATGTATGTAATTTTGTGAGCCAATAAATAGTGCCAAAACAAAAATGACAAATGAAAATTTAAAATAATATAGTTTTATTAATTTTTATTTACTAGATATTTATTTTTTGTCAAAAAAAAAATAATGTTTTTAAACGTGCACGTGGTCTTAAATTTTGCTATGCAAGGTCCTAAAAAGTCTTAAAAAGTCTTACATTTTGGTCTAGAAGGTGTGCAGGAACCCTGTTATATTATAGGCCCCTCCGTGTAAACCAGCTCACGTTAGATTGTGTAGCACTCGGAGTCTACACATTAGTCTGGATAAAACCACGACAGGTCATGACAAACATTTGAAACCAATTGTCACAACAGCAGAACAAATCCAGTTTAGAGAAACGCACAAGTATGACAGAAATAGAGATGGGACGAGAATTTTCACGCGACAAGACGAGCCACGAGATTGGGTCTACGAGATCGAGACGAGATTTTGAAATAGTTTGCGTAATTTCAATTCAGATTTTAAACAAAGCAAATTACAAATGAGACTTTAAATATTTATCTAGTTTAGCCTGACCTCTCATTCTGTCTGTCACCGTGTATTCTTATTATTTAATGATCTGAGTTAAATCACTTGACAGAAATTGTCCTGCTCCTCAGGCTCCACCCTCTTTCTCCTGCCTCTGCTCTGGCCCCGCCCCCTTTCTCCTGCCTCTGCAGCCGCTGACAGGGACCAGGCAGAGAAGGAGACACACTTTTGTACTTTTTATAAACTTATTGATGACATAGGCCAAAATATTTCTGTGTGGATCTATTTTAAACTGTGTTTAAATGTGAAAAACACTGTTCCCGCATGTATAATATATATTTTTCGAGCTCACTTTTAAAATGTTTAGGACTGATAATCTCTGTCAATATTGGTCCTATCTTTAAAACTGGGACAGAGTTTAGACTGTTTTCTGATTGGTCCAAGTCTGTGTGTGGAGGAGACTTTTTACTACAGCTGCTGAAAGATACAAAACATGACTATTCACAAAAAGCCTTTGTATAAAGAAAAATCTCCCAAGATAGTTCTGTTCGTGTGTCACAATTTCAAGACAGGTTGATCTCGCGAGATCTCGTGGCACAAGATCTCGTCCCATTCCTAGACAGAAATCCTTCAAACTCACCTTGTTAACGCTTGGTAAATTCATTCTAACTTTGATTACTAATCGTATAATTTCTCTCTAATAAGACAGTTGTAATAAGCTATAAGCTCGTACCTGACAGTTTGGCGGCATTACTTCCCCCTTCGTCAGAGGTCTTCCATAACTTCTGCGTATTTACGCTTGGTAAATTCTTTTGTTTAACTTTGATTACTAATCCACCTTGTTAAGTTTGGTTCACACATGCCAAAGCATGGCATTGCAACATTTTGTTTGTTCTTCATTCATTTATAAATATTTTTAATATATTTACTAGGGATGCACCGATCCAGCTTTTTCACTGCCGATACCGATATTTTGTCTCTAAGTATCTACCGATACTCGATATCATCCGATACTAGTGTAAGGACTGAAATTGCTTTTCTTTCTTATCAAAACATAAGATATTTTAACATATAGTGTTATGTAACTATTATTTATAGTGCAGGCCTCAACTTAACAAGTCAATCTGAATAAAATATCAAGCATATGAGATGTTCTGGATCAACATCAGCCTGTAAGTTAGTCTCGATATGTCCAAATAAAGGCACAACTCGATATCGTGGAGCCGATACCCGATCCAGCAAAATTTCCTGGATCGGCACCGATATTTGATCCCAGTATCGGATCGGTGCATCTCTAATATTTACAACAAGTATTAATCTACCAAATTAAGCTAAAATAAGAAAATAGCAAAAACCTCTCTTGCCCATTAAATGGAATAAGGTTTATATAAGGCCAACATTTATAGTTTGAAATGTATTTTCTCTAAGTTGTTTTGCTGAATCCATTATTAGACTTTTGAGTACACACACCTCTTCTCTTCTCGTACGCCGTAGCCAGAAGGGGCGCTCCTCTCCTCTCCTCCCCCTCCTCCCCCTCTGCATTATTCTGTATTCTGCGTTTGCGTGGGAGACAGGTGTTCGGGGAGCGCGCCTGTGTATATTGTGAGTAAAAGGCTGTGATTGAAAACGGCAGCGCGGCCTCCTCCAGTCAATAACTCATTTGGAAAGGGTTATGAATTAGAATGATCTTGCTGAAGGGAAGGTACACTCCGGCTCCCACAACCTGGAATTATAATCCCCCGTGCAAAATCAATACGGGCGGGAAAGGAAAGAAAAAAAAAAAGGTGTTCCACAGGGATGCGCGCTCTCACCCTCCCTTTTTTTTTCTTGCTCTACCTTTATCTGCCAATCGGGTGAATTTCTGCTGATAAGCCATAAATCCAATTACCTAAAATGTCAAATTAGAATGTGAGAGAGCGGAGTTTGGCAGGAGAGCGTGCCTGGGAGCTTTCCGCCGGCTCCCATGGGTGAAGATTATATGTCAATAATGTCCTGCGTGCCAGCCAGCTTCTTTCATTAGCTTGTATTTAGATTGAAGTGTCATCTATTTTACAAGAGCTGCTGCTGCTGCTGCTGCTGGAAGTGGGGAAGGAGTGTCGTCGTGTTGAGATGGAGAGCACGCGGCGTCTTTAAGAAATGTTCAATAACTCTACAGATGATATGGGAGAATAGCGAGGATAAATGTAGTTTTGATTTAGTGTACAAATCGCACGGGCAAGGAGGTTTGAGGAATCACTAGAAGAGCTGGGCTGGAATTTCCTGGCACGATAAGCGTTTAGTGTTTTGTACAGTTTGTAGCAGTCTAAAATGATCACTTTCTTAAGGAATTGCATTTTTATTCAATACAGTTACAAGTAGGGATGTCACGATATCAAATTTTAGTATCACGATCTAGCGGTTATTCACTATTAGTATGGCTACGACAGCAATCATTCTCATTGTCTAACATGCAGGGGCGTAACACCGAATTCTGGGCCCCAGGTACAAACTTAGTGATGGGGCCCCTAATACATGATCTTGTGTTTTAATTATTTGGTTGTCTCTCTTCATTTTTCTATTCATTTAGGTTTTATTTCTTTCAAGAATATTCATATACAGCCAATTGATTTAATTTCTACAACCCACAAATAAATATAATATGAATTAAATGCTTTTTAATGCTACCTTTCAAGATTTTTATTGCCACAAACGCCTAAAAACAAGACATTTATGTGTTTCACTCAAATGAGACGTGAAAAAAATGAAATGTGTTTTAATCTTACTCTTTTACATTTTAGCTAACGTGTTTTAAGCTAACTTGTCTAAATGAGGCCAAAATCACACTGAGAAAATCCTTGTGACATTTTGGATGTTTTATAATGTTGAAGTTATGACATTTATTGACATTGTGCCAAACCCTGGCTATTTGTTCTCTAAAACTGCAAACTCTTGCTAATAATATTATATTTGTAGCTACTGTATTTGTTAAAATTTTAGCCAATTAATATTCCTCTTTTTTCAGTCATTTTTTTTAGCCAAAGTCTGTAGCCACGTTTTATAGGAGATGGAGCTCTCTGATATCACAAATAATTACATTTAGAGGAACAATGTATCTCACAAACAAAAATGCTTTTGGGGGCCCTTTCCTGTCCTGGGCCCTGGGGAAACTAGCCCCATTTACCCCCCCAGTCCGACACCCCTGCTAACATGCTACTCTTTATGGAATTAAACCTTCTGAATGAAACGATATCAGTGTGCTAAAACATTTTGCTGAATTTGTTTTATAAAAATATAAAATTTGCTTCTCAAATAGTGTTTTTTTCTGCATTTTTAAAGGCAGACTTTTGCTTCTAAAACGACCACACTTAGAGTTAGATCATTTTGCGTGTGTGTATTTTTTTTTGCCAATATCAATATTTGTTATTTGACCGTTTATCCATAACAAGACTTACAAAACCACAAATGTACTTACTATAGCAAGGAAATATATTTATCTGAAGTAAAACACATCTGCAACAATAGTACTGTATATCATCTTATAATTGACACCAAATAATTGACAATTTCATTTGATCTCTGGATTTTTTTGATTACTGGCCCAACCTAGAACTCTTTGCTGAGTTTTAGTCTTTTATTGTAGATAAAAAATCCTCTTCACTTCTTACATGGTGAATATGAGATACTTCCGTCTGGCAGGCGCTATCGAGCTCATGCCTTTAAAAGCAACAGATATAAACTTTCATTTGTGCCCACTTCTGTGACTTTTTTAAATAAATTGGCCAATAACAGAGGCAAATAGTCTTATTGGATTTGTATTGGATGGATTGTGTTAAGTGGTCCAGTCTAATTGATGTACAAAATGTCTTATGTGTGCTTTTTGCATCACTTGTATGAACTTTTAAGTTGAAGTTGAATCGAGCACAATTTGGATGCCTGACTATCATTATTACGGCAATTGTCCTTTAATGTGGGGCCTGGACTGTTGTTGCTGTTGCTGCGTCTGGAAATGTTGTTTTAAATGTAAGTGTGGTCTGTGTGCACAGCTGTGGGCAGTGGGCCCAAGACAAATTTTCCTTCGGGGACAATAAAGTTTATCTTATCTTAACAGCTAGCAAACTTCAAGTAGAGATTTCTGATTTTGTTCATCTTTTTAGAATCTAATGACCACCAAACCTGCTTTTTCACATGTTACCAGTGAGAAGAAAAGATCAAATATCACTAAATAAAAGCTTCACTCATCTGCATCAGCAACAAGTTCCAGTCGTCCTCGGAGGTCAGAACTCGGACCTCGAAGTGATGCTTTCTCCGAGTGTTGTGTGTTCCAGTGGTCAAGTCGGATTACTTTTATAGTAATTAGCCAATCAAGTAATAAATAGCTTGGAAACTGCCCAGAACAGCCAAAATACAGATCTCTTTATGTCAGTTTATCAACTCGGAACTTGCTGTTACATTTACAGTTTGTAAAACATGGCAAGAGCTAATTCTGCTTTTGTTTACATTAGCTCTGTGTAGCCGTTAGCAACATTTGCGTTGCAGCACATAACAGCAGGTTTATAACGGCAGACGTGCATGAGCAGAGTCACAGAGGCGAGTGAACTGTAGAGACAAACTAAAGACAAAATAACACAGGTACGATCAACAGTGAAGCTGTCGGAGGTTTTTCTTTCTCAAAACGCAGGAGCTGCCATGTTCCATTTTCTACCTCGGACACTGAAATTCTCTCCGAGGATCCGAGTTTGAGGGCTGTGTCAGTGAGAATTTACAAGTCGGAACTCAGATGATCCGAGCTCCGAGTACCACTGGAACGCACTATAAGTTTAACTTAGTTTGAAGTTGTATTTTTTTGTATGTTTTCTTTGCGTTTCATGTTCAGAAGAGCGAGTGGCGGCGCGCCAAAGGTGCAGCGGCCCGGAGGCACGCTCCAAACGTAATTTCGTTGTCCTCTGTGACAATGACAATCAATCTCTCTGTTCTGTTCTGTTCAAAAGTGCAACTCTTGGCATCTTGTTGATTTGCGTCGTCACATGAACAGGAGAAACATGGCGGCGCGTTGTTGGTGTTGTAGAACCTGAACAGAGCCACTGATTTCATTTCTACACCATCACCAAAAACTCCTCTCTTCTATTTTTTATGTCTGGCTGATCACACATCATAAAAAAAAAAAAAAAAACTCTTGTCCATTTGCTACACTCGAGTCTTATCTTTTCTCCATTTGAGCTTTTCAAACTGATTTAGCCAAGTGGAAATCTCACATTGTTAATCCTGCCTTTAAAACCTCTCCATATTACCGCGGCTCAAGGCTAGACTTTTACAGTGTCAGACCTGTTGGGACCCGCCGCTAAATCTCTATTAAGGTGGAAATGATTCACGGCTTTGTGTCGTAATGAGAGGCTGACTCAAAAAGAAGTGCTTATATGAAGACGAAAAATAGTGAAAAGTGAAAGGAGAAGAAGCTCTCTAGGTCTTCTTTACCGAATGAGGTTTTTGCCGTTATAATAGTCAATCGCTTTGTCATTAATTAGTTCAAGTGTAACGGATATTATGATGTATTATCCTTTGACATCTTGATTAAATCGTCTCAGTTAGGATTATGTGCTGTAACGTAGATGTTCACAAGTCCTAACTTCAAGTCCAAGTCAAGTCCCAAGTCCTGGTTCTATATGTTCTTCATAGCTTTTGTCTTTATTCAAGTTGTTCTACCTGTTTTCTGACAATAATATCAAATACAGAGGTTTAAATATGTCCAGTTAGAGAGGATTTCCCAAGGGTTTGAGTGAAATTAGTTCCTAGTTCTCCTAAACTCGTTGGTACATGATATTAAAGGTGCGTTGCACGAGTGGCAAAGTATTGGAACAAGGACGCCATCTTTGATTTTTAGAGGCACCAGTGTTGACTACTCGACCGAAGACACATCTTAAGGTTTAAACGTCTCTGGTATAACATCGTTATTGTTAGCAAGAAAATGTAGATGCTGACTATTTTCTTTGACATTTTTGACTGATTGACCATTTGTCCTTTTAGCAGCACTTGTTATGTTATGATCCTTCTTCTTGTGGTGCGTGTTTGGCAAAGCTAGATAGCAGGATTTACTCTGGAGCGACCATAGCTTTTTAAATTTTATTTTTATTCAAACAATCAATATACAACATTTGTCTGATGTGTACCAGCAAACAGTGTATGTGAAATAAATACAAATGATTACAATAATACAATCACTTCTGCCCAACCAGCGTGAGAGGATTCACATTTAACAGACTGCCTGTGCTTATAGATATGGAGAACTTACAATCCATCACGGTGCACATCCAGGCAAGTGCCAACAGACTGTAACTTGATATATCGCAACTTTGAACAGTGTAACTGCATCTTTAATGTCCACCCAAAGTTTTGGCTTTAGAACAGCTTCAGAACACTGCTTTCAGGTCTCTAATAGAGCAGGGGTCTCCAACCTTTCTCGCTAGGAGAGCTGCTTTAGCAAAAGAAAACTGGCAACGAGCTACTACTGTCAGCGATGACCAAAAACTGAAGCTAACTGTGGCGTAGTTAAGAGGCCTTTATGAAAACTTAGCCAATAGTTAGAAGTGGACACAATTAGGCGTCTGAAGATACATTTACAGTAGATATAGACATGTACTAAACAACATTTGAGTAACAAAGTATAATTTGCATGATTCTAAAATTCTTTGTCCAGCTACTTTGAAGGTGGTGGTGAGCTACTGGTAGCTCCCGAGCTACAGGTTGCACCCTTCTATAGAGGGTGCAACCTGTATTCTTTGAATAAAACAACGAAACAGGACAACAGCTAGCTGTTTCCATCAGGTCTGAACCGGTCCTGAAGACAGTGTTTTTCTCACTCAACCGAAATGTAACTTTTAAGGGTCATAGGGTTGAATTTTATCCACAAATGTTGATTTCGCAGCAGAACTTTTGTTTTCTCACAGTGATAAACTCTTAGCTGACAGCAGAGCTTTTTCCACATGTTTCCACTGTTTGTGTCTATGAGCTCTTTCTGCAGGCAGAAAACATCGCTCGTATTCAGAAACAAAAAAATCCTTCCATAAAAACCAAAATAGTTTATCATTAGAATCATGCAGTAGACGGGAGACTGATTTCCATCACAAAGTGCTAATTTAGCTGTATATCGCTAAAACTCCACTCCAATTTTTAGAGTAAACAGCAAACCCTCTTTAGTCCAGGAAAAAAACTGATCATATTTGACTGAAATTGTAGTCATTTGAATCCAACACATTTATAAAAGCAGTTCTCACACTTCAATGACTCTGGTAAGCTCAGACTGTTTGTGTTGTGATTAACCAACGTCTATGTGTTTCATCTCTTATGAACCAAAATCCATTGTGATTTTAACCTGTACAAACAAAGAACTGAACTGAATCACAAAATAAAGACCACTTCAAAAGGTGTTCGAGGAGATTTATGGAAGTTCTTGCTTTGTTTGCACTTTTATTAGGATTTTCATGTTTTATAGATTTGACATGAAACTACTGGCTGTTATACTCTTATACTTCACTGAAATGCATCAAATTGCAGCATTCGCCTTGGCTTTTATCGACACCATTGCACGTCATGAACCATACAACGTATTAATACAATACCGGGGCTTTGTTTACCATTTGGTCTCAGTTACAAGCTTTAATGTCCAAAAGCTATTGTCGTACACACTATAGTAATGACTGGAGCGAGAAAAACGCAGCGTAGAAAATGTCCAGGAGGCAATTTGCGGCTGACACATACATGATTATGCAGAACTCCGCGGCGCGTTGTGTTATTAATGAGATGCCTGGCTTTGTGGCGCATTAGTTGCACCTCGTAGACCGATAATTACCCAAAAAGCTCTCTGTTTTCTCACAGCTTAGCAACCCCGCATCTCCAGCGCGGCGTAAAGGACCTTTCCCGGAGTTGTTCAAAGACATGCAGATTAAAAGTTTGTTTGGTCTGTGCTGAGGTGACAAAGCGTTTGGAAATGGAATTCAGAAAAAAAAGTTGTTGCTTTAGTGTCTCTGCTGCTGGTCTGGTAAAGGTGTGTCCTTGAGCAAGACGCTTCACACTGCTGCTTGAATGAGTGTGTCAGTAGATAAAGGTGGTATAGGTTAAAGCAGGGGTGGGCAGTTTTTTTTTCTGCCCAGGTTCATATTCAAATCTAGAAAAGTGACAAAGGATTGGACAGCGATCATTGGTGAAAGCACGTTTCTGTAGAATATAGGCTATTGGATCTGTTTCTTTGTCAATTTAGTGCTGACACATGCTCCATAGCTAAGTCAATAAAAAAATAAAAAAACAAATGCCGGGGTTCTTAATAAAACAATGCCATGACCACATCTTACACTCAGATCGCAGTTTGTCCAGATCTGGGTTAAATAAACAGTATATTAGATGCACAATTAGTGGCCACATGACCTGCAGTGGTCACATGACCTGCAGTGGTCACATGACCTGCAGTGTCCAAATATCGATATGAATGAGTGCTCTATTAGCATCGGTCGACGTCACTTTCTGCCCTTACTGTGCATGCTCCATGCAAAAAGAGACGCTGTTCATCTGGTTAGCCACGGAAACTGTTTTAGTTAAAACAACAAAACAGGACAAGAGCAACTGTTTGGATCAGGTCTGACCTGGTCTGACAGACGTCTCCTGAAGCTTGAGACAGTGTTTTTCTAGCCATTGTCTCACCTGAATTTAATTTTTAGATTAGATTCAGTTTTTCATTCACAAATGTTGATTTAGCAACTTAACTTTGGCTTTCGCACAGTGATAAACTCTTGTAGTCAGCTGACAATAAGCGGCAGTTCTTTCTGCATACTGAGTACGCGCGCATCGCCGTGTTGATAGACAAATATTTTCTATTTAGACCACTGTGACCGAGGGTACTAGTACTTTAGCAATACTTGCTTTTCGAGACCGTTTCCTGCTTTCTTTTTGAATGTAAATGTTAAAAATGTAAACTTAAGACTCTAAGTGGATCACCTGGATATAGAAAGCTTATGCTGCGTTCCAGGCAACTGGAACTGGGACATTTCTCACTTAAAAAATACCAGTTCCCAGTTCAGAGCGTTCCAACGTAATCAACTCGTATGTAAACATTATGGCTAATGCTAATCTTTAGGCTAAACAAAAGTAACGGTAAATAACCTGTAATCAATGTTTACATTGTTTTTGCGTCAGTTAAACCCCTCAAATAAATTTATTGTGGTTAATGTTGAACTCGTATGTGAAGTGGGGCTTCCTCGACCAGGTCCCAGTTCACGAGTGGGATTAACCAGTTCGAGTGGCGTTCCAGCGCATTTTTACAAGTGGGAGGTGGCACATATACCAGTTCCCAGTTGCCTGGAACGCACCATTAACACGCAGACATTGGACAGAAAGACACACTAGAGATTGTGTTTTTATTTGAAAATCATTTGTAACTCTGGACTCAATTTTTCTTAATTTCTTCTGTTTAAGAAAGTAAGCAGACACATTGCACTTTGTTTGGGAACTTGCAGCTTGTGCAGATGCAGACATAAGCTCCCGCACAGTTTGTTTGAAGTGATTGCTGTGACATGGAGGGTAGTTTGTGTCATTGTTGAACGCGCTTTTGGCACATCGATTACCTGGTGTTTTTGCTGTTTGTGGTGAGGAGTGTGTAGCTTGTGTGATGCTGTCTGCTAATTGTTTTCGGTTCCAGTATTTCTTGAACATTCTCGGTCTGTTCCAAATATGAAGTGTTTTTTGGTGCCCAGCCCGAGTTCAGACACAGCCTTGACAGACATGGTTCAAACTCAAACATGTTCTGGACTTCAAAATCAGCTTCAGGTTCTGATAAACCAAACTGGCAACGCAAATGAAAGGCTTGCGAGGCTCATTTTGCTTTTTGATTGGATAATCCTCTAGAGCAGTGTTTTTCAACCCACTAGTGTACCTTGAGATACTGCAGGTGTGCCAGGAAACAAGTGTCCGTTTTCAACATTTAAACTATGAAATAAGATTTATTAGATTTAATTAAATGACTTACCATTTGGGAGTGTTGGGAACCACTTTTTACAGAAGAATGAAAGAAAAACCAATCGCTATTTATACATTTTAAGAATAATTTGAAGATGTTCTATGTAACTATTCCAATAAAAGGTTCTGTCATTATAGATCTCATTAATTTGAATCAAATGTACCAAGACAAGACATTAAACCCATTTGTTTAAAGCTTCTATAAGGCTAGGAACCACTGGACCACTTGGCGTCACATGCTTCTCTTTATTCAGATAGATAATGTGTTTAATGGAACATTCCAAGCACAGCAATACAAACACCTACACCAGAAAAGTTACATAATTCTTCTCTAAAGTATCATTGACAATTTTTTTTTACAAAATTAACAATTTTTGTGTTTTAAAATAGCTTGATTTGGCCACATTTTAAAAGGCAGTATGCCGCAGACCAGTTTTAGGCACAAAAGTGTGTCATGACTCAAAAAGGTTGAGAAACACTGCTCTAGAGAACCAACTGTAAACATCCTTTAAGAAAGTTAGTCTGGTGTCACTTGGGTTCCTTTGATTTTGGCCCACTCAACACACTCACAATGTTTTGGCAAATGATTGAGACTAAAGAGTTTACAAAATATTGTGTCCTTTCTTCTTCTCTCTCCCTCACAAACTCTCTCTCCTGCTTCGTTTTCACATCATCCCGACTTTAAACCGCTACATTATGCCTTTTGCTTTCCAGGAGTTCCAACGTGGCCGCCCGGTGCTTAAAGTGTTCTTATTAAAGCAAAGGAGAGTTAAACGTGTGCGCGGCCTGCCCTCTGGCCCGCTCCTGGGACGCGGCTCCGTCGGCTCACTGTAGCTGCTGATTGCCTCCCTGTTTTTGCCGGAGTTTGGGACGAGTGTGTTTGCGATGTTCTTCAAGCGTACAGCTTTGATTTCCCAAGACGTGTCGGTCAGGCCTCATCGCTTCAGACAGCAATCTCTACTTAAAGCCCAAAGAGAGAAAGAGAGAGAGAGAGAAAGAGAGAGAGAGGAGGGGGGAGAGAGAGAGAGAGAGAGAAACAGCAATCTCTACTTAAAGCCCAAAGAGAGAAAGAGAGAGAGAGAAAGAGAGAGAGAGAGAGAGAGAGACAGAAATCTCTACTTAAAGCCCAAAGAGAGAAAGAGAGAGAGAGAGAGGAGAGAGAGGGGGGGGGGGGGGGGGGGGAGAGAGCATGAGAGAGAGAGGAGGGGGAGGAAGACAGAGAGAGAGAGGAGGGGGAGGAAGATAGAGAGAGAAAGGAGAGAGAGAGGAGGGGAGGAAGAGAGAGAGAGAAAGGAGAGAGAGCATGAGAGAGAGAGGAGGGGGAGGAAGAAAGAGAGAGAGAGAGTGAGAGAGAGAGACAGCAATCTCTACTTAAAGCCCAAAGAGAGACAGAGACAGAGAGGAGAGAGAGAGAGAGAGAGAGAGAGAGAGAGAGAGTGGAGAGCGGGGGGAGGAGGAAGAGCGAGAGGGAGAGAGAGACAGCAATCTCTACTTAAAGCCCAAAGAGAAAAGAGACAGAGACAGAGAGGAGAGAGAGAGAGAGAGAGAGAGAGAGTGGAGAGCAGGGGAGGAGGAAGAGCGAGAGGGAGAGAGAGAGACAGCAATCGGAAGAGAGAGAGGGAGAGAGAGAGACAGCAATCTCTACTTAAAGCCCAAAGAGAGATGGCGCTGGAGAGAGAGAAAGAGAGGGGAAGAAGGCAGGGAAGGTGAGAGGTTGTGAGAGGAGAGAGAAAGACAGAGAGAGGTATATCTGGATATAGAGAGGAAAAAAGAGGGAGAGAGGAAGATAGACAGCAATCTCTACTTAAAGCCCCAAGAGAGATGACTCTGGAGAGAAAGAGAGAGGGGGAGGAGGAAGAGAGAGGGAAATCGAGAGAGAGGAGAGAGATGGGGAGAAAGAGAGAGAGAGAGGCAGATAGATAGATAGAGGGAGATGGAGAGGGGGGGGGGGCAGATAGCGACAAAGCGAAAGAGAGAGGAGATACTTAAAGCCCGAAGAGAAATGAATACTGAGGAAAGCCAAAGAGAGAGAGAGAGAGAGAGAGAGGAGGGGGAGAAGGAGGAAGAGGGAGAGAGAGAGAAAGAGAGAGCGAGAGGAGGAAGAGGAGAGTGGGAAAGAGAGAAGGAAGAGGGGAGGAGATAAAGAAAGAGGGAGAGAGGGGTCACAGATACTTAAAGCCCAAACTCTGGAAATAAAGAGACAGTGGGAGGGTGTAGATAAAGAGAAGGAGCGAGAGAGTTAGAGAAAGAGAGAGAGAGAGAGAGAGAGAGAGAGAGAGAGAGAGAGAGAGAGAGAGAGAGAGGAGAGAGAGAGAGAGAGAATGTAATCTTGTGTAGAGATTTTAGTTTTGTTATGAATGGATGCTGGAGGTGTGAGAGGCATCTTCCTCAAAATCAAGCAACAGTATTAAAGATTTAAGCCGGTCTAAACGACGGAGCTGAGGTCATGCGTCTGAGCAATATTTACAGAAATGATGGAGGCGTTTTGAAGGAGAAGAAGAAGAAGAGCAAAGAGAATAAATAAATAAAGACTGTGAATTGAACATGAGAGTAAACTGTGCTGTGGAAAGGGACCACTCAGAGCTCACTGGAGGATTCGTGTCATCCAGGAAAAGATCTCAGTAACGTTTGAATCCATTTCCTGGTGAATTGAGAGTATTTTAGGCGTGATTAAAGTGACAGCTGAGTCTAAATACAGGTTGAGTCTTTTGTAGATGTGAAAACGCGGCAGGCCGGCGCTAGCGTCAAGTCAGCGTTTGTGAAGGTCTTAGGTTGTTTTTTAACCGGTGTCCCAAGGAACACTTGTGTGCCTTGAGATACTGCCAAGTGTGCCTTGAAAAAGTGACCAGTTTCCAAAATGTCACTTAATGAAAGAAGAACAAGCTGATTTAAATGGATTATTTGCCATCTTGAAGTGTTTGAACATTTTCACCAAGAATCGAAGCAAAACAATCAAAATTTACTAATTAAATGATTAATGTAAAAGTTCACTATGTAACTTTTCCTAAAAAAGGGTTCAGTCACTTCTTTGATTATGTTCCAAAGTAGGCTATCAAACATATTTAGCATGTATTTGATCAATAATAGATATTTTTATTTCTCAAAAAAGCTTAAAAAATGCTTCTCCATAGACCTGAACTGTTTTTGTTTTGTTTTTTTGCTTCTCTTCACATAGATTGATAGTAACAGGGTTCCAAGCTACCAGAAAAGCCTCTTTAAAGGCAATATTTAGCCATTTTTTTAGTAGGTGTGCCTCGAAAAAAATTCAACCTCAAAAGTGTGCCATGACTGAAAAAAGGTTGGGAAACTTAGACGATCGTTCTGTTGATGGAGTATGGTATGGTATGGCATGGTATGGTATGCATTTATTTGTACAGGGACAGTGCACAACTATACATTATCAAGACAAAAGTCAGAGGTCTAATTTGCTTTTTTAAATATAAACTAGAGCTGTCAGTTTTCTGTCAGTTAACGCAAAACTATTTTAACAGCAATTTATTAATTTATTTTTTTGTTGACGCATGCTTATTTTTCACCACTGAAACGCTCCAGTGGCACAGGGTTCATCAGAAAAATACAGTGCACAAGTAAAAAGAGTTCTAGACACAACTCTGCTGAATCACTTTTGTAGACTTTGTAACCTTTTCCACTCGGTCGCACCACTGTCTGAGCGAGGATGAGTTGTTTACTTCAGTTCCATCCATGTGCAGCTCGATCAGCTGATGAGGAGGAGGCTGTTCCGTTGAGACTTGGTACGTGTTTCCACCATCTTGTGTCTCGTCAAAGTCGTGGTCTGTGGTCATTAAATACGATGTTTGTCCACTCAAGTTGTTGAAAATATCCAGGATCCAGATTAGTCTTTCTAAGGTTAAAACTATTCTAATTCTACTTTTGGCTCCTCCAGTTTTGGCTAACACTTCCTGTGGCTCCTACACAATAAAAGCCTTATAATCTCCAGCTGCAGAAAGTGCTTTATTGTGAAAGAGCAGTGTGATAAATGCTTGTAATGAGTGAGACATCCAAGGTCGCCCGGGGCCTTTCTATGTAGAGTTTGGATGTTTTCCCCGTGTCTGTGTAGGTTTCCTCCTACATCTAAATACATGTCCAATGTGCCTCCCTCTCCAGGACTACAGATGTAAATTAGCTGTTAGCTAGAATCTGGTGCAAGCATGTCCGCCTTTGTGCTAAATGCAAAATTGTACATTGTCCTTAAAAGGACTGTACTTGATTTTTTGCAACAAGATAACTTAAAAGCAATTTCTACCTAGCACTGATGCCTTGTTAATGTATCTATTCAGGTGGAAATTAGTCCCCAAAGTCCTGTCTATGTCTAATAAAATCCCGTTTGTGTGCAGCTTTTTCTGTTTTTGTTTTTAGCATTGTGGCTAACTGTTGTTAGCATAGTGACTCACCTCGCTGTTAAAAGCTGTGAAAAAACATTAAAACTCATCATGATGAACAATTCTGAAGCTCAGAATGCATTAGCTACATGAGGAAATCATGTAGACTGAAGGAAAAAGGTTAAAATTAATTATTTCTGTTTGTTTACATTTTTAGGATGCAAAAATCAGGTACAGTCCCTTTAATAAACATTCCTTTTTTAACACTCAGCTAATATCAAGCAAACACTGAGCTAACACTGCGTTAACACCGAGCTAGTACTGAGCTAACACTGAACTAACACCGAAGCTAACACTGAGCTAACAGTGAGCTAATACTGATCTAACACTGAGCTAACACTGAGCTAACATTGAGCTAATACTGATCTAACACTGAGCTAACACTGAGCTAACATTGAGCTAATACTGAGCTAACACTGAGCTAACACTGAGCTAACATTGAGCTAACACCAAGCTAACACTGAGCTAACACTGAGCTAACGCCGAGCTAACACTGAGCTAACATTGAGCTAACACTGAGCTAACACGAGCTAACACTGAGCTAACACTGGAGTTAATTATGACACAAAGCCCACTAGGAGTGAGAAAAACTTGCCTCAATTGGATAAACTTCTAAATGAGTTTGAGAAATACAAAATAATCTGAAAGTCCATGCGTTTGTTCACATTTGGACAGGTTTACCAGTCTTTAAGTCACCGTAGATGTCTATTTAAGAGTGTGTTCATCGCCGGGGCTGTGTCTCTTTTCATGCAGCAGGTCTCGCTAATGATTTCCAATGATTGAGTGCATTATCTGAAGTAAATGATAGATTATTATGCAGATTGGGCTTTAACATTGGCGTGGGCATATTTTGGCAAGTCCCGGGCCTTCATAAATTCTATTACACCCTCATTATCCGGCCTGCCAACGAAACGGAGCGTCTGAAGTGGCACTGGCCAAACTCTGATTGGACAGAAGCGCCTGAATGATGAGGTTATTCACACTGATTGATGACACTTTTTTGACTCAAGTATAGCCTTTCATAACTTACTGGACAATTCATTTGACTGGAGTTTACTGCTCAAAGACAAATAGTGTAGTTCAAATAATAAAGACACTTGTGCTTATTTCTAAAGTTAAATTGTAGCTGCAACTTTTTCTTTTTCAACTGTTTGTACCACTCTGGTCTGTATTTAAATGGGTTCTACATCTATAGGTGTTTTTATCTTTCTGGGATCGAATATCTGTGCCAATATTATGGTTGTGCCTTCAGTTGGACATAATGGAACAAATTTACTGGCTTGTGTTGATCCAGAACATCTCATATATTCAGATTGTTACGTTGTGACTTGGACTAATAACAGCTACATAACACTGTATGACTAAGTTTTCATGTTTTGATGAGATAGAAAGCAACTTCAGCCTCTATGTTGGTTGATAAGGAGTACTGGCAGTAGAGGTGTGGACCGGTTTTATAACTTGACAGGCCCACTGGATCGATAAGCTCCAGGCCTATTGGTCTACTAATCGGTTCTGAGAGAGAAAAAAACATGAGTTCATTAGTAGAAATAAGCATCTTATCGTATTGTTTTTTTGTGAGTTAAAGTATCAAAAAGAGAACAGTTAAATACTGGATTGGTGAGCAGTATAGAAAAGAGTACAGTGGTCCCTCGTTTATCGTGGGGGTTAGGTTCCAAAAATAAGCCGTGAAAGGCGAAACCCGCGAAGTAGTGATCTTCATTTTTTACCAGTAAGTTCAGTTGATAACCTGGTTCTAATGTTTAGTGTCTTTTGTACAGGTAATAATGCTCTGAACACATGATTCATTGTGAGATTCAACAGCGTGAGTCGTTTTTGTGACGTTTAAAGAGGGACGGTGCTGTGTGTGTTTGCCTGCTCTGCTTTAGGCACGTTGCCCGTCCCGCTGTGCTCCACAGCCGACCGCAGAGCCACGAATCACACAGACTCCAGAGCCGACACAAAACACATCCGGACTCTAGTGAAGTAACAACACGCTCCTCAAACACATCTCTGAACCACACAAATGACGTTCCAGCGTGAACAAACTTATCATCATAACTACGAGCTCAAAGAGTCAAATCTTCACCTGGAGAAACGTCCGAGCGTCAGGTCAGCTTCCCCTGCATGATCCAAACTGTCTCAAGTTTTCTAAAAGAGCTTCTGTGCTGTTGCCTGTGAATGCTGCTATGATACGGTCCACGAACAGTGCGCTTGGAAGCAGAGCACTCTTACAGCGCATGTCTATAGGACCGTGCACTGTAAAAAACAAAAACAAAATTGCACTAAAAAAAATCAGTGAAACAGCGGAGCCGCGAAAGTGAACCATGATAGAGAGAGGGAACACTGTATTAGTATTGATAAATCCTTAATTGTACCATTCGTATTTGCAGATACTTAAAACCAAAGTATCGAAACTTAAAAAGCTGAATTGGTGCATCCCTAGCACCAATTTATGCTATTCCTTTGGTCTTGATACCAAGAACTAGTGATGGCCAAATGAAGCCTCATGAACCACTTGAGGCTTTCAGCCAATTGTACCGGCACATGAGCCAGTGCCTCGCAAATTGCTTCATTTAATCCAAGTCAATGTGGTCATTCAATGTAACAAACGTTAAATGGTGCAGTGTCATAAACCAAATAAAACACTGTTTTACTGAGACAATCACTCATTTAAGGCGTTGAAATTAGATTATTTATGTGTTCATGTCTGTAGCGTACTCATAAAAATAGTCTATTGTGTCACAAGTGGGGCTCGAACTTCCAACCTTCTGCGCGACAAACCTTCACTCTACGCATATGCCACAGCAACCACACGCAAAGACTGTGCTCTATTATGTACCCAATAGTGCATATGTCAGGCTTTGTTGAAAGTGGGAAAGCACAACTTTCAAATGAAACCTTGATTTCCATGAATCGTTTAATATTAAATAGGTTTCTATAGGCCTATAATTAGACCAGAATCTGCAGCAGAACAAAGCACAGAACCTGTGCCACTTACAGCTCCGCCAAAATGAAGCAATTTCTCAACCACCTCTGCCAAATTGTGCCTTGAAACAACCACGATGTCTCTTGCTGGAAACGCACACTTTACAAGCTTTGCAAAAATTGTACCCAAAAACCTTTAACTGTATAGGTTGGCTCATTTAGCCAATGAACTTCTGATAACCTACACACCACAATAAGTGTGTTAAACAGGCCATATTTTGTAGGTTAAAACAAACTAAAACATAGAAAAGCTTATTTTACATTTAAAAGCACAACTAAAAATAATGTAAATTATGTAGATAAAAATGAATGAAAGCTGTGTTGTGTGGGAGCGCGTGAGTGAAGCGACTCTGTAAATGAAGCAATGACGTCATCTTCCCAAAGCAAAGCCTCACATTCACAGATCACGTGGTTTTAGGCAAACTGAAGCAAGCCTCGAAGCAGGGCTTCATTAGACACGCCCCCTGTTACTCGGTACAAGCCCCGATGCCTCGGCTTCAAATGGCCCATCACTACCAAGAACCAATATCTCTTGGAGGAGGTCGCATCATCTATTTTTGTTGATGTTATAAAATGTGTCCAGATGGTGGACTTTAAACATTGTGCATTGTAATTTTCTCTCAGTGATTTCTATCACTGACTAGACTCAGAAAATCTTTTATATTACTAGGTCAGGTATCGTAGAACTGCAAAAACATGGTCACCCAAAAGCCGGAATGCAGCAGCAGGGAAGCGGTGTGTTGACAAGAACCAACCATTATTGAGACAGCAGGTCAATTATTAACTTAAAATATGATATTGAATTTGTATTTACATCATAGAAACGTCAAGGATTGCTGACAAAAACAAGTCTAATATGGAGTGAACATTAGACTACATTAACACAACCTTGTAAATAGGATTAACAACAGGTTTAGAGGCCGTGTGAAAATAATGCCTCGGTTCTCTGTACACTATCAGCAAGAATCTGAAAATGTGTTCTTATTCTGGTATATCATTGGAAAGGCATTCTTAGATTTCTTCCTGGGCATAGCCTGATGTATAGGCTGGTTTTATTTCACTTCAAGGACAAGTACAGCGCCATTGAGATTTGGTCACTTTGTCCAGGAAGTAGCACTTAAGCATGTTTGTTAGCAATAGTTGTCGTTTCTTTGTCTTAAACTTATGATTTTAAAGGTAGTTAATAACACAAGCTCAAAGGACTAGCACATATGTAGGTAGCCAGCCTGGCATAGACATGGTCAGGTATTAGTTAGTTGCCATAAAGCATTTATTAAATTTGTCCATTCAAAATTGCAATTTCCTTCCAATCTCATCCTCTCCCCGGGTAAACCTGCATCTGTGAGCGAACTGTGGTGTATATTCTGCATGTGTAATGGTGTTTCTCCTGCTCGTCTGTGCGCGCTGGTGATAGTGGCACATGCTCCGCTCACTTCAAACACTCTCTCTCTCTCACAGCAGCAGCAGCAGCAGCAGAGTCACACAGACAGGCAGAGATGGGCTCCTCCACCACCACAGCTCCACATCAAAGCGATCCCAGCGTCAGGGCCTGGTGGATCTCGGGCAGAGCATTACAATATCCTGCCTCAGCCTGTATGTGTGCACAGACAGGCTCACTCTCTCACCCTTTCTCCCGTCTGTGAGACTGGGAGGAGAGGCTTTTACCAGGCTCATGCGCCGGGTAGATGCGAATGGTATTTTTAACAGTAGGGACAGGGCGAAATTGTGTCTTTTCTGTAGTGGTTTTTGGAATCATTTTGGGAGACTTTGGGCAGGAGCACAGTGGCACACTCATCACAGAATTAACACAAACACTGCAAAAACTATATCTAATAAGATTTAATAAGATTTAATTTCACTGTTTTCAAGACATTTTAACTGGCTATAAGATAAATTGGTCTAAAAAATGAAGAAAAACTTGCCGGTGGGGTAAGAAAATTTTTTTTAACTTATAATTTTGGCTTAAAATAAGAAGTAATGTCTTAAAATCATTCATTTCATTTTCTACCGCTTAATCCCGTTAGGGGTCGCAAGTGACTGGAGTCTATCTCAGTGACTTTGGGCCTTAGACGGGAAACACCCCTGGACAGTGGCCAAAACGTTGCAAGGTTAGACAGACAAACATTCAGGGCGTTTACATAGAGGTGGATAAAACTGGATAACTAGCCTAGTCTGATTTAAACCAGTTTTCCAAAGTGCATGTAAACCCAGGCAGACCTATTGAGGAGCTGTAAACTGGTTTTCGGAAAACCATTTGGTGCATGTGGTCCCGACCGATTGTAGTCTGATTTCAGATGTCATGTAAACAGACAATCGGTCTGCAGCTGGACAAATGCAACTGAGCATGCTCACAACTAATGTCCACTGCACATTCCAGCAATAAAATAAAAAATTTATAATTATAAAGTTCCTTGCACAAAGTGGCCACACAATCTCACATTTAACTCCATGTTTAACACTGTTCTAAATGTTTAAAACAGTCAGACATGTCCCAGAAAAAAAACTGTGTGTCATTTAACAAACAGTATGACAGAATAAACAACATTAACAATGTTAAAGTAATTCAACAAATTACTGCCTCAATCATGCAGCAGTGAATCTGATACAGCAGAACCAGTCTCTCCAGGGTAATCGGTATATAACTCTCACATGTAAGCAAGAGAGAGAGTGGGTTTGTACGGGAGAGAACCAAAGATAGAGTCCATACCAGATTATCTTAGCCTAGTCCTGTATTTCCTTCACGAGTCATGTAAATTCATACATGGTAATGAAACGTTAGGAGCGTCGGAGTGTGAGTGTGAGGTGTGCTTAGTAGTGTGAGTCATGAATGCATGCGTCGGTGCACTTATGAGAGACAGACTGACAGAGATCCGAGTGAGATTGCTGTTGTTGTCGGTTAGTATATCGGAGGAGAGATAGGGGATGGTATAGTATCACGACTAGAGTCGCCCACATATAATCTCACTCAGCATACATCAGAGATCGGTATAACATATGACTCGAGTTTAAGCTCAGTGGTAGTGGTGGTCTTTGTATAGACACTTATATCGAGACGAATGACGATGCGCGATATATATATAGAGAGACTTGTTGATAGCTCACTATATAGTAATGTGCTCTTATCTGACCAGGTCGGTACGAGACGGCAAGTCGCTGATTCTGGAACTCCTCGAGAGGACGGCTGTGTTGGTTTCGTATCGGGTAATGGGAAGGTTGTGTAGACATGTAACATATGATGTAATATATGGTGTCGCGGCGAACATAGAGAAAAGGTTCTACTATGTGTGTGGATTTCAGATTCTGAAAATAGTGGAGAAGGGCTAAAGCCACTCGCTATTGCGGATCGGTGATTTGGCGTAGACTTCGTGTGCCAGTATGTAAGCTTAATTGGACAGAGTTATATATGCATTTCTCGTATTGCTGTGAAGGCAACGGGATTGAGTATTATGCTACGGAAGAGAGAGACGGAGTACTGATCTTTAGGTCATTAGTGGAGAGAACTCTTACAAGAGAAGATAAGAGTGCGTCTCCGCTTATGGTATGCACACTCAGAGTTACAGAGCGAGAGAGGAAAGAAATCTGACGGTATGTTTTATTGAGATATGATGTAACTGAAAGTAGTGAAACGACGGAGCGGAATCTAACTGTCAGAAGGCCGCCGGACCAGACAGAGCGCAGAGTGAATAGAGACGAACCTACCGTGCGCGCATTGATCGCCGGACGCACCATTTGCACGAAAGAGTATATATATACTAACAGATAGGATACACACGTTGCCGAGTCACTGCCTCCACCACCGACAAACACAGCACGTCACGAGAAGGATTGAGTTTATGTCATACGACAAGTGCTGACGGCTGTGGGGAAAGGTGTCACGTAAAGTATACTCGGAAAGGGCTTGATTTGGAAAACAAGCCTGCGGAGCGTGCTTCCGAGTGGAAGGTTTACAACGACATTCCCACTGAAGAAATGATATTATACCCACACACGGATGTATTACCACTGATGATGTGCTGTGGGCCCAGTTGGTGTATAGATCAGATAGCCCGTACTGAGATTTTCTTATAATGGGCGTCATACTATAGATATGTGGTCAGGCTCACACACAGCAGCCGGAGAGTGTTCGCAGAGATCCAGCTACCAATATGTCACTCCGATTTGATTAGTGAGAGAGATAGGCATGGAACCTCCGCTTAAGTATTGATTATCATGAGTGTATTTACAAGAGCCAACACATTATTTAATACAAGAATTCAAGCGTCACGACAAGGATATCTGTCTTACACTCATGAAACTTGATCACTCGTCGACACTGATATACAGACAAAAAGCAGAGCATAATTTAGTGTCTGTCAGTGATACTAAAATTTCAACTCGATTCGATACTATGCAAAGTAACAGAGACACACTGCGTAGATACTCGATACCCGGTCTGCAGATGCCACGCGGCCAACTTAAATTTTTGCTTTTCTATGGATAGTATTTTTATTTTTTAATTATTATTATTTTATTTATGTTTTTCTTTTTTATATTATTAAAGCAATAGTAATTTAATATATTATTTGATTATTATTAACTTGATTCATGAACCCTTTACATTAAGACGGCTTTGTTCTATTATCAGACACATTTGCTGTTTATGTAGAATGTAGGCTGTATGTACAGTGTTTGATAGTTTCATCATTTCCATCTCCAATGAGAGAAGAAGGGGCGGGACTTAGCATATGAGAGGGGAAGGGGCGGGGCTTAAAATATTGATACTCGTTTGGTTTCAGTATCAATTAATATCGGGGAATCGATTTTTTTGACAACCCTATTGCAAATTGAATTTCATATTTTTGCCAAATCGTGCAGCCCTATTTGGTGGTCTAAGCAAACCATATGTGTACTGTCTGTGCAATGACCAAGAATAAAACATTTGTTTTTGTGTGGAAAAATCATGATCTGAGATGTAACATTTTCTGCATAAACAGATATTCTCACAACCCAACACAGTCTCACTAGATGACGTACTTTTACCACGACACAAAAACAGTGTATGTTGACCACGACTTCACAGCTGTTTTTAGTACTTATGTTACGCCGTACATTTAGCACGATATGAAAAAGAGTAAAAATGACTTCACAGATTTCACAGCGTCAAAATAGGACGAGTTTTGGTTGAAGCCACGTGGGGACGTTTTCTTCAGTGAACGGGTAAGTTTAGGCATAAAGTTACTAAAATTGGTAAGATTAGGTCTGGGGCTTGGGGCAGGTTAAGATTAGAATCAGGATTTCAATAATATTCATAAATAAGAACACGTCTTAACTACCACCATTTAAAATGAATGGGGACTGTGACGCGTACTATAATTACGCGAAACACTCATGCTAATCATACCTCATTTACATATTGTGTAATGTCGTGGTAAATGTACGCTTTCTGGTGAGATTGGGCTCCACAACGATGTCTACTTGTGCTGTAGTCCTTCGCTGTTTAGTCCATTCATCGGTCGATGAAGTTTTAGTCGACCCAAATTTGTGTTCGTCGACAAATTTTATTATTATTTTTTTATTTTTAGTTAGTTTATATGGATTTATACTAAAAGCCATAAAAATAAGCTATATGAGCAAATGTATCTAATTTGTCTTTCATGATATAAACACATTGTTTCCTCTTCATTTTCAGAATAAATGGCTGTTTGGGTCAAATAAATTATCAAGATCTTTTGCAGCATTAGAGCTTTAGCCACGCCCCCTTTTGAGATGATTAATTGGTCGATATGACGTGTCTTTATTCAAACGGGAATTTCTTTCTTACAACTCTAATGTCTACATCTGGATAGTAAGCACTTATCTTCTGCAGAGATAATCCAAATACTGTTTCTCTCTCTCTCCTTGTCTCTTTCATCTTGTCTCACTCTATCTGTTTCTCTCTCTCCTTGCTCCC